>JAVJIF010007411.1:0-225018 GCA_038442645.1 Agave tequilana | reverse complement strand
GTTGACTGAATCGACTCTGATTCTGACCTGAGTCGATCAAAATTGAGGGTACGTCGAACGGTCTCGAACTCGTCTCGGCACCCGCCGAGTCGGATACGACTTGGCCGAGTCGACTCCGACTCGGCCAATTCTTCGAACCCTGATCTTAGTGGCTCTTAATATTAAAATAAAATTGCAACTAATTGGAATTAACATGGATGCAAAGTAACCATCCAAAAATACCATCCAAATGGTGACAAGAACTCAACTGTATGTATCTAACTCTAGGATAAGACGTTGCATGACATAAAAATAGGTTTATTAAACAAGTAAATGGTCATGAGGAAAACATAAAGGTCAAGTGTAGGTTTACAATGACTTTCACTCAATACTACACCAGGAAAGAGTTAGGCCGACTCATAGGTTTTCCATCACGGGTGGTGAAAACTACCATGGGGAAAGAGGCAACTCAAAAAAACCTCCATCGTGGAGGTGGAGGTGTAAGTTTGTGTGAGCGCACGCACGCATGCACGTGTGTGTGTATGAGTGTTTTCTGTTAGATAGACATGAACAGACCAACATGTGATGACACGACACGATATACTGACACGTAACAAATTTCAAGATGTGCATGCAAAATAGAAGCATCACATCTGATAGCTGTGTCTGACATGTGCACCAAGATTATCCTCTGTGTAAGCACTAAGTACCGCATCTCGCGACAAAGTCGGCAACATCATTTACCAACTGAACAATGTGAAATCACTCTAAATCCCTCTAATCAAACCTTATCACAGCAGAATATCCTTCAAAAGTGTCAGAATATAGCCTCCTGCACTAACATCTTGCTAGATCCAATGAACAACACTCGTGGCATTCCCCTCCAGCCATACTCGGTTGGTACCAATTCCATCATAGCACATCTCACAAAATATCATGCATCTATAGTCTCAGCCATGAGCACTGAAATCCCACTAATGGCAAGAGAACCCAAAATTACGAATAATCCAGCTCGCCAGCATCCATATCACTAGAAAACTCTCCATCAAAATTAGTATTAAGCCATTCGGGAGGAGGGAAACGCCAATGACAAGCTGAGATGAGATTGTTGGGACTTTGTAGGCCACTCCAAGCATCCCCAATACTCACACAGATGATCAAATTCCCCAAGGGAAAAAAAGGTAAAATATATTGAAAGCTAAAAGTTGAACTCTTCTACAGTTGAAGTCTTCTGCCACTGCATCAAAACTCTGAAATTCGTCTAACACTCCACAAGTTAAGAGCCCATTTTGAGGTCAAAAATCTGAGCTATTTACAATTTTATGTTCTATAATTTATACAAGCTAATTTACATGACATTATTATTCTTGATTCATAGTATAAATGAGAAGGTGGGAAAAAAAAACAAGGACCACAATATAGAATTGAGATAATGTGACAATATAGAACCCTAGCTAGCAGAGAATATTACCAAAAGAGAGGATAGCAAACAAGCACGCTGGCTTTTTGGTGCATCAATCGATCATCTCCCTTGTCCCTACATAATAAAAACCCTAGCCCCCCAAAAAAAAGCAAAAGTTAAAAAGCTAACATAACCCATAAAATTTTTAAAAAAACTGGAAAAAAGATCAAATGGGCAAACAATTCATGATGATAGGAATAGTGATAGAACGAATCAGAAACCTTACCATATTCAGTGATTAAATAATAAGATCCGCGGTTGAGAGAAGGAGATTTTTTTTTTTTCCCTTCTTCACTGAGATGAAAGCGAGTTTGGCCAGATTTATGGAAAATTTAACCCTTATTTGATTTTTGGTCAGATTCAGTGGTGGGCTCATGAGATCGTTTGGAGAATTGGACTGAAAAACTGGGGCAGACATGAAATTATTTATTATTTTTATTATATTTTTTATACTGAAACTGACAGTTATTTGCTAACTTAACAGTGATTAATCCATAATTATGATCAAAAGTTCATAAAAATCCATAAAAATATATGAGTTGACATAGAATCCAAATAAAGTACGTGAACTTGTAGTACAACTTCACATGGATGAGCTGGAACCACTTATTATTCTACCATCACAAACCAGCTCAAGAATCCAGATCTCAAACATAAGCAAAATGAACTAAATCCTTGTAAAAAAAAAACTACAGTATGATAAATCAAAACCATCAGCATAATTATCTTGAGCCACCGTCTTGAAGAAATCGCAGTTTGGTCTTGGATCAAAGACCTCTTATAATTTAATCTTACCATTGCGCTCGCATGCGGCATGGTGTTTTTTTTCTTCCAACGGTGCAGGGTATATTTGTTTTAAAACTCAAAATTCAGAAATTTGCAGTTTGATCAAATCGCGAAGCTTTCACGCGTGAGGGAACACGCGGGCATCGCGTGTTGCAGAATCCGTCATATTTATTTCAAGTCTCTGTGCGACGAATTCGCAGAGAGCGACCAGCTCAGCATTACGTGAATGACCCATGTAATGACGACCCGTTTCTAACTGTGTCCAATCAACACGACCTGCAAATTGATTAGCTTGTCTAGGTGAATAGTATGTCGGTTACTTCTTAGCTGAAAAACACATTATATTCTGGGGGTGTTTGGTTGCAAGGAAGTGAGCGGAAGTAAGGAAATGGGGAAGTATAATTGCTCACTTCCCTATCTATCCAAACACCGGAAAAGGAAAATAAGAAAACCCTTTTTCCTTTTCTCTTTTACGCAACAATTTCCTCACTTCCAGAGTGCTACAGTTAATTTTGTGGTCATGTAAATCTCATTTTAATAAGTTGTAGCACAAAACATTTAATTTTTTGATCATATAAATCTCACTTGCATTCTAATTACAGTCCGTTTTTTATTTTTCTTAATTAATTTTTATTTTAATAATATTTTGCGGTCAACTTTGTGGTGAACTTTTTCACTTCCACTTTTACATTATCATTCAAACACTGAAAAAGACAAAACATTTTTCAAACTATACTCCCAACAACACCCAAACACCAAAAAATTTACTAACTAATTCTCAAGTTCTAAAAGGAATTATTACCACTTCCTCACTTCTTCACTTCCTCACTTTCACCCTTAACCAAACCGGCCCTCTATTGTTGTCAAAGCAAAGAATTGAAGGGTGACAAGCTAGGGTGCACGAGAACGGCCTTGATGGGTGTCCTGGGCACTGAATAACAACACCCTTCAATACAAAACCACTCAATTGATCCACTGCTCTCTCTCAAATCCCCCACCAAAATTTTTGAATCAAGATCCCTGAACAAGTAGACAAACCCCCCTCCCCCAACGCACTTGATGATGCTCCCTTGCATCTTCATTGGCACCAATCCAACAACCACCCACTCACCCGCCTCACTCAGCTCCCACACGCACCCGCCTTCGCCGCCCCCGCCGCCGCCGACGAGCGCCACCCTCCCTTTCCCCCTCCCCACCAACGCCGCCCACTCGAGCCGCTCCGCCAGCGGCACCTTCAGCTCCCGCCACTCCCCTCTCCGGACGTCGAACCCCACCGCGCTGTACGCCCGCGCGGACGTCGCCCAGTACATCACGCCGTCGCCGCCGTACACGCTCTCGTTCGGCGTCCACACGGTGAGCCTCACCGCGAGCTCCAGCGGCATTGTCCCCGCGGCCGCCCACTCGCCGGTCCTCGTGTCGTACACCTCCACGGCCTGCTCGTAGGACGCGCCGCTCGCGCCCCCGGCGACGAACACGCGGAAACCGTCGCCGTCGTCGTCGACGACGGTGCCGAGGGCGGGGTTTGTTCTCGGGTGAGCGAGGCGGGGGAGGAATTTGAACTGGCGGGTGAAGGGGTTGCAGAGGAGGAGGCGGAGGGCGGGGGAGGCGGCGAGCTTGCAGAGGAGGAGGGAGCGGATGGGGGCGATGAGGCGGGTGGGGAAGGGGAGGAAGGAGAGGGGGAGGGAGTGCCAGCGGTGGAGGGAGGAGTCGTAGGCGAAGCAGGGGGATTGGGGTTGTGTTCTCGCCGGCACTGCGAGGAGCCAAGGGGGGTGGCGGGAGGGGGAGGGAGGGGCGGCGGTGAGTGCGGCGGTGCGCCAATGGCGGCAGGCGGAGGTGCAGCAGGCGAGGGAGGAGGGAGGGAGGAAGGAGAAGATGTGGGAGAGGAGATCGAAGGGGAGGTCGTCCCACATGGGGACGACGACGACGACGATGCTCTGTTTTTGTGAAGTGTCAGCAGGAGATGATAAATTATGCAGGGCTTGGACCGTTCAGGTGCGTGCATGTGGGCCCACACGAGGTTGGATTTTTTTAAGGGCGAAGCAATCATGGTTTTGGACGGTAGTAAAAATCTTTGGGCCCACATGATGCCAGCTAGCTGCAGCTTTTCGGAGGAGACGAAAGGGCAATGGAAGCTCGGATGCGGTGGACCGTGCTGAACGCGGACGCCCATTATAAAACAGCATGGCACATGGTAACAAATTCAAAAATATATAAAAAGAAAAAAAAATATTATGTTGGAAAACAGAGACGACATGATTTTACATTTAGGGCATGTTTGGTAATTTGCAAATTGTTTACAAAATGCAAAAACTTTTGCAACTTTACATTTTACACTTGTTTGATTTCGTTTGCAAAATGCAAAATGCAAAAAACTTTTGCAACTCTTCTTTTCCCACTTGCAGTTGTTACAGTTAAATTTGTGGTCATGTAAATCTCACTTTTACACTCATATTTTCCCACTTGCAGTTGCTACAATTAATTTTGTGGTCATGTAACTCTCACTTGTAGTACACTTACAGTTCAAAACAGTTACTGGATAATCAATATATAATTTAATATTATTAAATACTTAATATTTTAAATAGTGTTCAATTTCTTATTTAATTATTTAATTATTTAATTATTTTATATTTTTAATCTTTAATTTTTATTGTTTTTAATATTGTTTTAATATTTAATATTTACTATTTTTATTTAATATTTTATTTAATACTTTATTATTTTATTAATACTTATTCCATTTTTTATTATTTTATTTAGAGTTAATATTTTATTAATATAACAATATTATACTTTACTTTATATTTAATTATTATTTTTTAATATATAATTAAATAGTATTAAATTTTTAATATTTTAATAGTGTTCAATTTCTTATTTAATTATTTAATTATTTTATATTTTTAATCTTTAACTTTTTATTGTTTTAATATTTAATATTTTACTATTTTAATTTAATATTTTAATTTAATATTTTATTATTTTATTAATACTTATTTCATTTTTTATTATTTTATTTAGAGTTAATATTTTATTAATATAACAGTATTATAGTTTAATATAAAATTACTATATATTTAATTATTTATTTTTTAATATAAAATATTACTTTATTAATATCAGAATATATTTTATTATTATATTAATATTTTATTATGTTAATATTGTAATAATAATTCAGTATAATAATACTGTAATGATAATTTATTATTAAATTATAATTATATTTTACTTTATTAATTTTATATTTCTATAATATTACAATAATATTATAATAAAATTTATATTATAATAATTTTCAAGTATTTTTAATATTATAATATTATAACTATATTTTATTATTGTTGTAACCTTTCTTAATATTTATATTTTATTAGTATTCTTAAAATTTTATTAACGTTCTTTAGATTTTCTTAAAATTTTATATTATTTATTTAGTTAATATTTTAGTAAAATTTTACTATTTATACTAATATTTTATTAATATTATTGTTATAAATAAAATATTAAGATTATTAATTTTTTATCTCAAATTTATTAATACAATTTAATTTGCAATAGTAGATTTAATTTAATAGTATTTATAATATTTAAATCACTGCTACAGTTAATTTTGTGGTCAACTTTTCCACTTACACTTTTACATTACCAACCAAACACCGTAAAACACAATATACTTTACCATTTACACTTTCACTTTATCAACCAAACACCGTAAAACACAATAAACTTTTCCATTTACACTTCACTTTATCAACCAAACACCATAAAACACAATATATTTTCTCTGCTACAGTTCATTTTTTCCATTCTCATTTTACGACTTACGACTTGCGACGTTTTGCAACGAAACAAACAGGCCCTTAATCGTGTATGTGCTCTCAAGTCAATTACATTTATATTACATTTTTCACTTAAAACTGTCCTCACACGTCTTAAGAAGAAAATACAAACACAAAATGTAACACCCCGTTCCTGAAATACGTACTTAGTTGCGTATTCGTATTTTTTTATCGTATTTTTAATTTACTTTCTGTATTTATTTTGTATTATGAGTTATTTATATGAACGCTTTGTCATGGATTAGGATTCGTGAACTCGGAGTCAGCCCTAGTCTGAATCGGGAGCCCGATGCTAGAGTATTGCTCGATTTGGTCTTTCTACTATTCTGATTTGACCGATTTTAGTTTCAAATATCGTTTTCCAATATTCTACATTTTTCATGATTTTTTTGAAATTTTCCTGAATTAAGTTGTAAATCTTCAAAAACGGGGTCGACCAATATCACTGCTCGATTCTCAGATTTTTAATTTACAAACGGAGTTGAGATTCTAAAAACGGCTTCCCTATAACTTCTTAAAATCACATTTTCTATCTAAATACTTTTTCTGAGATTTTTCTAAATTTATCGAAATTCCACTGGATTTGGTGTCGGCCAGTATCGCTGGTTGATTCCAGGAATTTTAATTTACAATTAGAATCAAATTTCTGCATTCCTCTTTCATATTACTTCTTAGAATTATATTTTCTCCTTTCATGCATTTTCTGAGATTTTTCAGATTTTATCAAAATCCGGCCGATCCGGTGTAGATCGGTATCGACGATTGACTTCAGGATTTTTAGTTTGAAAATGGGATTGAATCTCTGAAAATAGATTTCGACAAAAATCTTAAAATAATATTTATTATTTTTTGAGAATTTTTGAAAAGCTTTCCAAGCTACTTCATTTTCGGACTTTTTCAGAGTTTTCGGTGTTTTCCCAGATACCGGAATCTTATCCTGATATTTTATTTTTCCCTTTTTCTCATTTTCTCTCTCCTTCTTTAGACGCGAGTCTCACCAAATCTGGATTCGATCAATAAATGCAGAGATTCATTTCCGTTCCGCATTTAATGTCTTTCAAGTCAGCTCTGACCAAGTCATTACGACTTTTGTCTTTTCTGTTAAAACGCAATCTCGCGTTTTTCTCCTGGACGCGGCTCTTATCTCCGCGTCTAGTTCATTTTTGCCCAGACGCGGCCATCTTTCATGGAGACGCAAGTCTCTTTGATGAAAGGCAACCCAATGGCAAACTTGTAATATTCCATCTCCCTTTATATATATACATCTCCATCTTCTCTCTCTTTCATTCTTCTTCATTCCTTCTTTCATTTCCAGCAAATGCAGCCCCCAAAACCAGCCAACGCAGCCCCTCGTCCAGCCACCTCTCCACCCTCCATCTCCACCATTTCCATCACCATTCTCTCCTCCATTTCCTCCTCTATTCCAACAACAACCACCACCATAACACCATCTACAACACCACCTTCTTCCTCCTTTTTTCACCAAAATAACCCATTTCCACCACCACCTTCACCACCATTTCCACTACCACCTACACCACCTTGATCACCACCAGACACACCATCTTTTTCTCCTCGTCGTGCTCTTTCGAACGAGCTATAGTTTCGCTCTCCGAAACCCCTTTTGTAAAACTCTAAAAATCCATTTTGTACTACACTTGCACCCCACAATTTGCTTGGGCTTGGAGCTTTGGCCACCTTCTCCGGCCAACTCCGTCCGCCGCCGGCGACCGCCGGCCATGGCCGACCATCCCCCTTCCCTTCTTCTTTCTCTTCTTTCCCTTCTTCCTTTCTTCCTTTTCCTTCTTTCTTTCTTTCATTTCTTTTTCCTTTCCTTTCCTTTTCCTTTCCTTTTCTTCTCTGTTTTTCTCTCAACCTACGTCCCCCTTTTTCCCTCCTTCCCTGTGTCTCACTTTTCCCTATCCATGTGTCTCTCACTCTCTCATCTCTCTGTCACTCTATTTCTCTTTTTAATTGCTAGACGCGGAGTTCACCCAGCGTCTAGGCAATTCCTTAACGCGAATCTTCGTGTTTTTGACATTTGTATAACGCGGCCTTCACGTTCCTGTATTGACGCGACGCGGAGCTCATGCCCGCGTCTGTATCCTTCTCGTGTCAACGCGACGCGGAGCTCATGCCCGCGTCTGTGTTCTTCTCGTGTTAACGCGACGCGGAACCCACGTCCGCGTCCGCGTTCTTCTCGTGTAATAGCTTAAACGCGGGTCTCGAACCTCGCGTTTGTGGCATCTACGTGACGCGACTCTCGCATCTGCGACCCCGCGTCTCACTCTCAACACTGCAGCTCCATGTACCCTCTCTCTCCCTCTACACTCTCTCTGTGGACTACTCTCTCTAGCTCTCTCTTTCTCTCTCCTCTCTCTCAATAGTTCTCTTTCTCTCTCTTGATTTTCTCCTCTCTCTATCACTTTCTCTTTAACGCGTTGACGCGTTGATTACCTGGATTCCGTAGATCGGGATTTCACTGTGTTTTCTAAAAATTTAGGCGAGTGTTCTCGCTTCCTCTTGACTTTCCCGCTTCGTTGGATCGACTTGGTTGTCTTATGTATTTATATCTGGAACTAACACTTTCTCTATAGGTACCCTAACCACTGGGTACAACCTTTGAGGTTTAAAGTCCTCTGAACTTTCTCTGTGCTACGCTTGATAGGCGGACCTAGCGTTAACACTTTACCGCTTGCTCCGTTCTAGCGTAATTACCCCGCGAGCATGGCTTCCCCATGAGCGGTAGTATGGTGTTCGCGGCAAGATGGCGTTCACACGCTTGCCGCGACACGTGTGTCTAGCTACGTTGCGAGCGGTAACCACGCCGGGCGTGATAGCATTTAGTGTTGTACATTAGCTTCGCTCCAGCACCGCTTAGCTCCGCTTAGATATTCGCTTGCTTGCTGAATTACTTGCCTGTCAGTTTATCGATTCTTCTATTTATGGTCGTGAAGAATTTGAAATCTTACTTATACTGTTTTTCCTGAAAATGCATGGTCTTTCGGTATTTATATCTATTCCTTATATCACTACGGTTTTCCTGTATCGCCTGACATGCTTTCGCTTGATTGCTTATATGTACCATGCTATTTCTTGATACCTATCATCTACATGCTAATGCCTGACACCTGTTTATATCACTTGACAACTGATGTGTCATCACCTGACACCCGACTTGCTTCTACTTAACACTTGCTTCTTGCTATGATATGACTTATCACCTGCCTCCTGACATACTAATACTTAACCTGTGATCATCACATTTACGGGAATACTGTACTTGTTATCCTGTATTATATATACAGTGACCTGAATCTATAGTACTCATGTACTCCTGAATTCCTGATCATGTCTTGCACCTGCTATTCCCATAAATTGATATTATATAATAAATCATAAGAAAAAGGAACAACTTACATCGGGTTGGGGGAAACTTGCGGCTATCAATATATGTTCGTGTTTACAGTGGTACTAGGTATGTTGTGCAACTAAAACTTCCGGTCTGACCTGTGGGCCTCCAGGCGACCGAGGGGAGTGCTGGCTCCCTCCTTCCTAGTACCATCTTGATAAGGGCATTCTATAAGACCCTCCTGTACGCCTTGCGGCTGGTTCCGAGCACCAGTAACGGAACGTCCTGGACCGTGGTCCCGGGCATGCAAGGGACCCACTGTAAACATTGTTCGTTGATACCCCCGTTGGTTTACAATAACAATCTTGTGTTTGGTGGGAGAAAGATCCTCGTAAAATTCCCTTAAATCAAATGAAAGATTACAACGGATTAATACTCCGACTACAAGGGAGGGAAGATACTCACAATTGAATCTCTCCTTTGTTTAATGTTAGGTTCTTGGTGTGGCGATGGAAAGTGAATCTTGTTTTCCGTTAACCGGGTGAACGTCAGGACCTCTTGGGAATCCACTCTTTGGATAGCAGACGGAGTAACACAGCTCCTGTCAATCGGGAATCTCAAAGAGATTGTAGGCAAATATTAACTTGTACGCAGCAAGTTGTTTGAAGAGTTGAACTCTCTCTTTCTTTTCAGTGGAAGTCTTGGTGCTTCTACAGCTCACAAGAGAAATTCTTTTCCAAGAATTATCTACCCGACCGACCCCTTCTCCCTAGAAAACGGGGCTATTTATAGAGGCTTCAGGGTGAACGTGCCCCCTAAAAACGCTCCATAATGGGGGGGGGGGGTAACTTCCTCATTACGTGGGCAGTAATTGACCCAATAACGAGGGTAGTTATAACCGAGACTCAGGTTTTGACCCTCGCGTCTTGGTGCTGCAATGATGCTGATGAAGGTACACCTAGAGGGGGGTGAATAGGTGTACGGCTAATCTAATGAACTAAATGCGGAAGCTAAAAACTATTTTGCAACACACTTAGTACAACACACAAGTGTAGCCGAATTCCCCGTGAAGGGCTCTGGACTAACTCCTTTTGATTCCCCTAGTTATGGGTTGAGGTGCTATATGAAGCTCTTGTGGTTAAGTACAAGTGAGGCACACAAACAACCAAGCATATAAGATATGGGCAATATGAAATAATGCAAGGCACAACACAAGCAATATGAAAGATATGCAATGAATGATACTGTGCACAACACAAATAAAAGAGAGAGAGAGTTTAGAGTCAATGGATCAAACGCAAACACAAAGATATGTTTCGAGGTTCGAGCCCCTAGCTCTACGTCCCCGCCTTCACCGAGAAGGATTTCTAATCCACTAACTTGTCCACCGAGGACTCCCACCGAGGGAACCTTCACCGAGAAGGATTTTTACAACCGGGAGTACCGAACTCCTCTCTCAAACACCACCTCACAACCGAGGGGTAGGCCCGTAGCCAAACAACAACCAACACCTCTACCGAAGAGGGATACAACTAAACTCCACCTCTCACTAGAGGGAGCAAAACACAATCCTCAATCTCTACCAAAGAGGGAGCAAACCACAAGTAAGGGTTTTTACAATAAGTGGTATATCTCAACCACAAACCTCTTTCCTCTTTTCCACAAACAAATGATCCTAATAGATTAGGATAGAAGATAGCTCAAGTGTGGAAAACAAAGTGTTTTGATCAAAGAAATACTCTTGGGAAAATACCAAATAGATATGGGAAATTTTAGATCAAAAACAACTTCCCAAAAACCTAATTTCTTTGAAATAAAACAAAACACTTTAAAACAAATAGATGAATCTTTTTGGCACTTAAACTCTTTTGAAAACTTCTTTTAAACACCAAGAAAGGAGAGAAATTTTAGCTCTTAAAAACTTGGTTAAAACCCCCAAGAAATGGGGTATATATAGGCTTCTCCAAAATAGAGTCGTTAGGCTGATCTGTCAGCCTGACAGGCTGGCGGTCGACCGCCAACGGTCATAAATATGACCGTTGGAGCAGCCCGGTCGACCGCCCAGATACAGAGAGCAGAGCTCTCTGGTCCGGTCGACCGACCAGTTGACCGGCCCATGTGTCTGCCAGACGTGCACAGAGCTGTGCATGTCGGTCGACCGCAACGGTCGACCGGCCCTTGGTTCAGTCGACCGTGCGGTCGACCGATCTAGCCTGTCAGCCACAGTCTGGGTCAGAAACTGGGTAAAAATAATTCTAATAAATCTTGTAAAACTTCTAAAATTCTCCAAAAATAGTTTTATCATTTTACTTTGATAAACAAACTTGTGATAAAAATTTCAAGACATATATCAACATATAAAATCATTTTTGTGTCTTGCAAATTTTATCAAAACCAAAACTTATATTTTATCAAACTTGGATTTTTCAATACATGAATAGGATAGTCAAAATAAGTTTGTTTTAAGAAGTTTAAGCATGCATGTATAAATAGAAAACATCTACTATATATATAAACCATTTAAACTTGTTTTGATCTATTATTCATGAAAACCAAAATCCAAAACATGAAACGTGTGCGTATTGTGCACTTGAGCATATCAACTATCTAAACTTTACACATGGATCTAAAACACACTAAATTAAACTATAGATACCTAAGTCTTCATGACGATCTTCCATCTTCAAGTTGACTCGATCCAAACACCGTGATCCAACGAGCGCTATGGTATGATCTTGAAGCTTGGGCACTGGAATCACCATGTGAAAGAAACTCCTCTTTTTGAAGCAATCACCAACTAATATCTTGCTTAATGATCTGAAACTAAAATCACAAGATTATTAGTAAACATAACTACATGAGTTAATCATCATCAAAACTAGAGTGGAAGGCCTTCGGGCCAACACTCTCCCCCTTTTTGATGATGACAAAACTCATGGAGTTATATATGCATGGATTAAAGTTAAGCTTCAAAGAAGCTCCCCCTTAACTCATGCATATCAAATAAATAATAAATATGCAATGAAAGCTAAACATGAATATGCATAGATATGCATAAAAATAAACTTTTGATACCAATAAACATCAAACTAAAAACAATGCTCTTGATATCAATTAAACGACAAACTAAAAACAAAACATGCATATAAAACACAAATCTTTCTCCCCTTTTTGTCAATCATCAACAAAGGGGTCCAAATAAAAACAAAACATTTTTCTCCCCTTTTTGTTCGAAACATAGAATCAATAAAGGGTAAATAAATAAAATAAGATGTTCTCCCCTTTTTTGTCTTAAAACAAAAATAATGTAAATAAGGGGTCAAATCAAATATGATACCAATTAAAAATATATCAATGAAGTGCATATTTATACCAATTTAAAAGTGAACAAATACTAATTGAAAACTAAAATCTTGATATCAATTGATAAGTAAACAAATAAGCATCTTGATACCAATTTAAATTAAACAAAATCTTGATGCCAATTGTAAGTATTTATCATTTAAACATTTAATACCAAATGAAAGTGTATCATACACAAAAACAATATATGAGTATACAAAAAATGTCAATATTGATACCAAGTGAAAGAATCCAATGATACCAATTGAAACAACAATAATATCAAGTGTATATCTCATATTACCTATCCTCCCATTTCATGCTTATGTTTAAAATGATTTTCAATATAAAGCATACATAGGCATAGTCGCCCATCCAACCGCCCTTTGAAGGTAGGGGTTTTCAAAAATAGATTTGAAATTATAGTATGTTTGAAAATCTCTACCATAATGAAGAATACGAACTAGTTAAATGAAAAAACTTATTAACTAGTACGAAATCCTTCAAGTAAGGAATAAAACAAAA
This sequence comes from Agave tequilana, assembly GCA_038442645.1. Classification (NCBI taxonomy): domain Eukaryota; kingdom Viridiplantae; phylum Streptophyta; class Magnoliopsida; order Asparagales; family Asparagaceae; genus Agave; species Agave tequilana. The sequence continues at coordinate 211,730 of JAVJIF010007411.1, read as the reverse complement.
ATGTTTTCCATAAAACGCATGTAAATCACATGGTCACTAAACACTCAAAAACCATAAAGCTCATATCATGCTCATGAAAACATAATCATGAGAAACATATAAATGAAGTGAGTGCACAAGTGTTATGTGAAACATGGCATCATGAAAATGTTCAATTTAGCTCATTATTCCTTTAAACATGAAAACATGAAAATCATTAAAACTATTTAATCTTCAAGGCATATGTATGTCATGTACAAACTAAAGTATACATACATATCCAAAACATAATGAGTCCACAAATGTATATGCATGAAGGCACGTGGCTCAAGGATATACATGTATATCTAATAGTTTAGACAAGATAGACATATACATGAAGTTTAAACATATGAACATGAAAACAAATCCAAGATAGGGAATACAAGTTAAAATGCTTGAATCATCAAAACTAGACTATACTAGCACATCTAAAGGGTACAAATAAGCATTCAAGCACAAACATATATAGATTTATTTGTGGCCCACTCTATGTATAAGTATATACCTAGTTTTAATGAAAACTAACATCTAAACATGTAATCAAATCGTGAAGCATAAAAATAAAAATCATAAACATGCATATGATCATTATGTATATGCATATGCATTAGATCTAGGACATATATATTAGTTTAAACAAGGTGAGAACACAAAGATATAAGTCCATATTAAACATGGGTGTCTCAAAATAACTAAATATGTATATCACTAATCTAATAAACATGGCATAGGCATAATGAATCAATAAAACACGACATGCTATAAATCAAAGTCATGAAAAACATGCAAACAACAAATGGGAGTTAGAGATCGTTACCAAAACCTAGAAGGCAACTCTCCAAGGCTCCAAAACATGGTGGTCCTCTCCACCAAACATCCCTTGAAAGTGATGCATCCAAAAAGATCTCTTTAAGCATGGAACGCATCCACTACAAGGTACCGATACTCTCACGTCATGCGAGAGCCCACACCTACATCAAATACATGAGGGGTGGTCTTTGGTACCCATAATCTTTTGGATCCATGGGGGTTAGTACCTTCTCTAACCCAAACAAATTTATTTGCTAAATTTTCAACATGTAAACTATCATAGCAAAATTTAGCAAGGTGGCCCTTACGTCCACAATGTGTACAAGTGTACACATGAGCATACAAAGTGTGATGGTGGTGACCGTGAGTAGCATGTGTATGCCATGGATGGTGTGCATGCAAAGATGGAACTTGTTTCTTTCGAACCAAGGATTCCAATCGTGTATGGCTCAAGGCACATTGGCTCAAAATGGAGCCCAAACAATCCACTCTCTTCTTTAACAAACAAAAATCATCATTAATCCTAGAAGAAGAGGTGCATGCAATAGGTATGTTAGGTGAAGCTACACTAGCATGGCAAACATGTGAATCTAAATCATTTTTCAAAGATTTATTTTTCTTTAAACAAATTTCTAATTCTTTTGAAATAAAATTAATTTCATTTTTCAAAGAATCGTTATCTCTTAAAATAAAATCTAATTTTGAAGATAAAACCTCATTGTTTTTTCAAAACATCATTACAATTATTTTTATTTTTCAAAATCTCATTTTCTTTTAAAACAAGATCAAGTTGAGATTTCAATGAATTCCTTTCATTAGAAATCTCCTTTCTCTTGCAAAATCATCTCAAGTCTAGAATGCAAATCTTTATTTTCATTGTTAATTTCTAGACTTTTCTTTTTCAAAATTTTATATTTTTCAAGAAGTTTTTCACAAACAATAGACAACTCTTCATTTAAAGCATAGGCATCCATATCATCATGTGAATCAAATGAAGAGCTAGCACTATCTAGTTGAGTGTCCGAGTATACCTCAAGGGAGTCATTCCCTTGGACCGTATAGCATTGTTGTGGCTCGGATTAATCTCCACTAGATTCTTCCTCCGGTTGGATTGGCAATTGAAGTTTGGAGATGGTGATTGTTGTCAAAATGTTCCACACTGTAAAGGCGGAATCAATATTAGAAACAAGCATAAGATGTTCTCTTGAAAGCGTGCTTCTAATAGCCTCAAGGGCTTGTGCATTTGCCCTTATATGATTGCGGTTACCAAGATAGCATTCCTTGGTAGCGGCAAGAAAAACATGCAAGCCTAGGGTCTTCAAATAGCAACTCATCATGACCTTCCAAATGTCAAGTCTAGAAATGTCAAACATAAGAGGGCTATCCATGAGTGCAAACTATATGTGTGCAAACAAATTATGCAAATGCAAAAGATAGATTAGCAAACAAGGATCTCACTCCTAGGATGTTAAGCCTAAGTATCAGGAGCATAGGCTCTGATACTAATTGAAGGTACACCTAGAGGGGTGGTGAATAGATGTACGGCTAATCTAATAAACTAAATGCGGAAGCTAAAAACTATTTTGCAACACACTTAGTACAACACACAAGTGTAGTCGAATTCCCCGTGAAGGGCTCTGGACTAACTCCTCCTGATTTCCCTAGATATGGGTTGAGGTGCTATATGAAGCTCTTGTGGTTAAGTACAAGTGAGGCACACAAACAACCAAGCATATAAGATATGGGCAATATGAAATAATGCAAGGCACAACACAAGCAATATGAAAGATATGCAATGAATGATACTATGCACAACACAAATAAAAGAGAGAGAGTTTAGAGTCAATGGATCAAACACAAACACAAAGATATGTTTCGAGGTTCGAGCCCCTAACTCTACGTTCCCGCCTTCACCGAGAAGGATTTCTAATCCACTAACTTGTCCACGGAGGACTCCCACCAAGGGAACCTTCACCGAGAAGGATTTTTACAACCGGGAGTACCGAACTCCTCTCTCAAACACAACCTCACAACCGAGGGGTAGGCCCGTAGCCAAATAACAACCAACACCTCTACCGAAGAGGGATACAACCAAACGCCACCTCTCATTAGAGGGAGCAAAACACAATCCTCAACCTCTATCAAAGAGGGAGCAAACCACAAGTAAGGGTTTTTACAATAAGTGGTATATCTCAACCACAAACCTCTTTCCTCTTTTCCAAAAACAAATGATCCTAATAGATTAGGATAGAAGATAGCTCAAGTGTGGAAAACAAAGTGTTTTGATCAAAGAAATACTCTTGGGAAAATACCAAATAGATATGGAAATTTCAGATCAAAAACAACTTCCCAAAAACCTAATTTCTTTGAAATAAAACAAAACACTTTAAAACAAATAGATGAATCTTTTTGGCACTTAAACTCTTTTGAAAACTTCTTTTAAACACCAAGAAAGGAGAGAAATTTTAGCTCTTAAAAACTTGGTTAAAACCCCCAAGAAATGGGGTATATATAGGCTTCTCCAAAATAGAGCCGTTAGGTTGATCTGTCAGCCTGACAGGCTGGCGGTCGACCGCCTGGTCGACCGCCAACGGTCATAAATATGACCGTTGGAGCAGCCCGATCGACCGCCCAGATACAGAGAGCAGAGCTCTCTGGTCCGATCGACCGACCGGTCAACCGGCCCATGTGTCTGCCAGACGTACACAGAGCTGTGCACGTCGGTCGACCGTAACGGTCGACCAGCCCTTGGTTCGGTCGACCGGCCCTTGGTTCGGTCGACCGTGCGGTCGACCGACCTGGCCTGTCAGCCACAGTCTGGGTCAGAAACTGGGTAAAAATAATTCTAATAAATCTTGTAAAACTTCTAAAATTCTCCAAAAATAGTTTTATCATTTTACTTTGATAAACAAACTTGTGATAAAAATTTCAAGACATATATCAACATATAAAATCATTTTTGTGTCTTGCAAATTTTATCAAAACCAAAACTTATATTTTATCAAACTTGAATTTTTCAATACATGAATAGGATAGTCAAAATAAGTTTGTTTTAAGAAGTTTAAGCATACATGTATAAATAGAAAATATCTACTATACATATAAACCATTTAAACTTATTTTGATCTATTATTCATGAAAACCAAAATCCAAAACATGAAACATGTGTGTATTGTGCACTTGAGCATATCAACTATATAAACTTTACACATGGATCTAAAACACACTAAACTAAACTATGGATACCTAAGTCTTCTTGACGATCTTTCATCTTCAAGTTGACTCGATCCAAACACCGTGATCCAACGAGCGCTATGGTATGATCTTAAAGCTCGGGCACTGGAATCACCATGTGAAAGCTTCCAAACTCCTCTTTTTGAAGCAATCACCAACTAATATCTTGCTTAATGATCTGAAACTAAAATCACAAGATTATTAGTAAACATAACTACATGAGTTAATCATCATCAAAACTAGAGTGGAAGGCCTTCGGGCCAACAGCTGAGACGCGGGTTTCGACCCTCGCGTCTTGGCGCTGCAGTGATGCTGAGACGCGGGTTTCGACCCTCGCGTCTTGGCGCTGCAGTGATGCTGATGATTAGCCCTACGTCTGGAGTTTGGCCTCTACTTTTTGATAACTTGTCTTTAGTGGTTTTTAGACAGCCTACAGAACCCCCTCCAAAGTTTTCGATATTCCGCGGTCGACTGGGACGGATTTCGAAATACTTTGGACTCTGGCTGAATTCATACTTCTCATGATTGAACTGATAATTATTCGAAATGCTCTGAGCTTGATCCTGTCTGGAATATGGTCTCCGCGAGTGTACTGTGAAACCCTTTGAAGCCGCCAGAAATGATCGTAGCGAGTATCTAGATACGCAGTTTAGACCACCCCAGTGCTCTGAGTTTGTTGTTGGTATACTTTGAACCAGGGGTGAACAGTCATCTACTTGTGCCAGTGTACTGTTGAACTGTAAAGACTGAATGCAAGTCCTGTAGACGCAGGGGTCATGTTGCTTTAAAGACGCAGTCCTCACTTGGAGTGGGGACGCATCATTAGTTTGCTGCAGAAACGCGACTTTTGTAGGGATGCGTCCTTTGAGATGAAGACGCAGCTTTCGCTCTGTGACCTAGGCGCGACTTTGGCCTTGCTGAAGAGGCGTGAGGGACATCTTTCCTTTGGTGCGCGAATTTTGCGCTACATTTAATATGCACGCCATGCGTGGGACGAGAATTAGGCCTCGAGCCAAGCGCCGCGTATCTCTGGGGATTTCTGTGCCTATAAAAAACAACAGTCTTTCAAGAGTCATCATTAGACTCTTCTCCTTCGTCGAGTTCTTTTAGGGTTAAGGGGAAAAGAAAAAAAAGCTCAAAGCTTTCTTCCATTTTCACCACCTTCAACAGTGATTTCACGGTCGAAATGGCACCCAAGACCAAACCCGCTTCTTCATCTTTGAACGCTGTCGCTTCGGATATTCAAATGGGTGGTTCTTCCATGCAGGAGGGCTCTATTTCAGGTAGTAAAATCATCTGATTTGGTTTCCACCATTAAAGGGGCTTATAGAGTTCTTTCAACTCTTAAGTCCCTTTTGAATGTGAACCGCCAACGCGGGCTCATGCCCGTGTTTGTTCTTCAGGTGCGGTTCTTGAGTTGATAGACAAGACGCATGTTTGACGACCTCTGCGTCCTTCCTTTATCAACTTGAGTCCATATCTACTTGTTGAACGCAGGTCCTCATTGAGCCTTACATTTCAGACTCAATGCTCAGAATGTTTCTAAGTGTGGGGAGTTCAGACGCAGACTTCCTACAATTCTTGCGTCTTGTAAGATCAGACGCAAGTTTTAATAAATCTCGCGTCTGAGTCCGATACTTAGAAATTTTTCTAAGTTCTGGAGTTTGAAATGCGGGCTTCATGCAAGCCTCGCGTTCTTCGAGCCTGGACGCAGATTTTGATGATCTTTGCGTCTGGATTCATTCCTGCGTTTGAGTTTCAAACACTTAGCCATTTTCTTTCTGATTTCTGACCAAGTGTTGTTCTCTTTGCAGTACGATACTCCTCCAACACTTTGTCCAAAAAGTGCCACTTTGGGCACGTAGGTGGCGCTGATCGTAATCTAACCTTTGTGCTTCAGAGAATTGCTCCTGTGACTACTGGTAAGTCGAAGGAGCGAAAGGAGAGGATCTCCAAGGCCAGTATGGTGACCCTCCGAGAGATTATCTCTGATGGACTGTTTGAGACGGATTCTCGCACTCCATTATGGAAGCCTGTCTTCTTCTTTGGTGACGACATTGACGAGGATGATAGGATTTTGCACGACGGAGATTATAAGTTGCTCCGTCAGATAGGGGATAGGAGGTTCTTTCTTCCCAATATGGAGAGGATGTATCCCCTGTCTTATCTTCAGCACATGTCTGTTCACCGTGCGATGGACTGGGATCTTTCCCGATTTGTCTCCGGTGTTTCTTTTGACAGACTAGGTGCCAAAGAAATACACTCTGTCGGCCATGGGAAAGAGGTCTTTGGTTTATTCCCCAGATTGGTCAGGTCTGAATATCCGAGAGGGGAACCCCTCAGCTTGGCACCACCTTCATCAACCAGTTCATGAAAGTGAGGGGTCATTTTCCCGTCGACTTCCGTCCGCTTGGGTGGGTTCATTCTTCCAACAGATCCTAGTGGGGTAGGATGGTTTGATTTGTCCTTGTCGAACTTGGAGCTCTGCTACAACAGGTGGGGTTGTACCACTCGGTCCGGGCTGCACAGTATGGCCTCCCGCAAAGTTCCCATAATTTCTAGGCATCCTGGAGTACTATAATCCTTTGATGGGCACATTTTTTACTCCAGTCGGAGAGATGGGGCTCGCTCTTCATGAGCTGTATGAAGTCTCGGGGCTTGTTATGGGAGATGCCCCTTATGAAGAATACGTCCCGACTTCTGAGGAGCTTCATCTTCTGAAGAAAGAGAATCCTCAGTATATGAGACGTATTGGGAAGTGTTGTGCCACTTCCACATCTGCGACCAAATATCCTTCTGGAGGAACAGGATTGTCAGGACATCTATCTGTTCAATGGCATAAATGAGAAGGATAGCCCGGTGACTAGTCTGGCCCCTTGTACTGAAGAAGAAATTACTGAGAGGATCAATGCCTCTGCGAGCTCTTACACCGCGGAGTCTAATGAAGATACTTTCAAACCTGATACGGTTTTTGAAAGTTTTCATCATCAGGCCTGAGTTCCCATTTCTGACCGGGCGCTGTTGACGGGCTTCCTTATGCTATGGCTGAAGCGTTGTGTGGTGCCAACACTGCCACATGAAGTAATTATCGCCGATGTGGTGTACCTGGCGGTTTTGCTGGCCTACAGAAAGTCTATCGCCCTTCTTCCAGCAATGGTGGCTGGAATTCAAAGCGGATTATGGGCTCTGGTTAAAAGCCTGTGCCAAGTGGAGGCCATTGTCGACTCCAAGGGTAGACCAGAGGTTGACTCGGAGGGAAGGCCAAGAGTAAAGACCCCTAACCCCAGGATCGAGCTTCCATATACTTACTTGATGGCTTGGTACGTTATGCACTGCCCTTCATTGATGACGGCGGTGCCTCTGTCTGAGGGGTTTGTCACTTTTGTGCAGAAGCTGGAGAATTCGAGCTGGTCCAACTACTATATGTTCTACGTTCGGAAATGTATTCTGAACGCTTCGAACTATCAGCTCGACTGTTGCTTCCCTGAGATTGCTGATGCATCTTACGGGGATAAATTTTCTGACCTTGCGGGACCAGATAATTTCACAAGGCTGCCATCGGGAGTCTTCTGGTGGCTAATTAATATTCGGCCTAGGTGTCTGCTCTTTCGGCAAGGGAACTCATGTACGATCGAGCTTTATATGCCGAGTCTTTTGCTCGACAGTATGATCAATTATATATCGGTAACCCCAATGCTAATCTCTCCTTCAGCGGGAATTTATTTGAGGGTGCTCGGGCATGGTACTACAGTGTGGCTGGAGAGACAAAAGCTGTTTTCAGCTTGCCTCACAAGACGCCCAATTATTACACTAGCCTCAGCTTCTGTACTTGGTACTCTCTGGCTAGTAAGATGCCTGGTTTCGGAATAAATACCTCATGCATTAAGAGCATCAAAGCGTCTTATAAGGACAAATTGGAGTCCAACAAACGCGTGCCAGGTATGGACGAATATCAGGCAGCCGAGAAAGAAACAGGAGGGGAAACAGGGACGGGACCAAGGGCAGCAGCACCCAAGAAGCAAGCCATTAAAAAGAGTTGGCAGGATGTGTCCAAACGTTCCCACGGCTCTACTTCCAAGGGTGAGCCTATCCCGAAGAAGGCTAGGAGAGAATCAGAGGCTGAAGCTTCAATGCCCGAGGTAGTTCCTTCTGGTGTTGAGGAGCAGAGGGAGGAAGAGGAAGAGGAAGAGGAGATCCCCCCTCTTCGTCCTCGTGGTCTACGCAGCAGGGGCCCCATGATCCTGGAAGAAGGGGAATTTGCAGGTGAACCCATCATGGCTGAAGAGGCTGAGCGACCCGAAGTTGACTTGGTAGGGAGGGATGACGTTGAAATCCCAGGGGTCTCAACTCAGCCTGGGCCTTCTTCAGCTTATGAAAGAAGGGTTGAGATGCAACAGCCTGGGTCTCCTAGTGCATTGATGCCCACTTCACGGGTTGCCGATCCCAGCCTTACTACTGGGGTACTCAGTAGTAAAGTCTCGATTGCTGAGCCCGCTTGTGTTGAACTGTCATCTTCATCGTCCGAAGGACATGGGTATTATTCTGGCGAAGAAGTTGATTTCGGTGACGAACCCGCTCTTCCTGATATGAGCAAATTTTTGCATATTTCAGAGAAGGAGATACAAGGATGCGACCCTGTGACAGCTTCGCCGATAGCAATAATTGCTGCTACCAAAGGTACTTTCCTTGTCCTCTTGAATCGTCTCCTTTTCAAGTTAGGGAAGGGTTCTGACATTTCCTTTTGATTTTCAGGGCTGGCTATCGACAGTGAAGCCACAACCTCCTCTCATATTGAGGAGATGCTTCAAGAGCTGGCCCAGCAGGAGGGCCCTGAGGCTCCTATTATCGGGATGCCTCAAGAGAGTGCGACCGTCGGGGTCAGCGAGGCATCCACCCCACATGACCTATCCAGGAATTCGCCATTTTCAGATCCTCAACTTGGTAAGAAAATACTGACGTATTGAAGATTCTCCTTTTTATTGTCATTACTGACGTTTTAGTGGTTGGCAGAGAGTATTAGGGTAGCTCAAGTAGAGGATCCTGCGGCAAGCATTGACGCAGAAGATAGCACAGTTCAAGCCTCGACCGGGGATCCCAATGTCGCAAGGTCTGCTGTTACTTCTGTCGTAGTGGAGGTTGCTACGATAATAACCGTCCCGGAGATATCGGTGACTACCTCTGTACCTGTCGAACCTATCGTCGGCCTCATTCCTGTACCAGCTGAACTGGTTCCCGTCTCTCACACTGTCATGGAAAGGGGGTCCGGGAGTACATCAATAGAGTTCTCTCCAGCTAATGACATCATGGAAGAGCTAGCACGTCAAATGGTGCAGCAATTTTTTTACTACCATGAGATCTTGTATTGACCTCATCTTTCTGGGGGCAGCTCTTTCGAGTTTGCCCGAATACTTCTCGAAAATCAGATCGAGAACATTGGTCATACTGGGAGTCCTTCGTAGGCTAGGGCATGCCTGATGCTGGTGGAGCAGCTGGGGAGCCACCTGAAGGAGCTCAAGACTCTGAAAAATGTTGGTTCAGTAGATGAGGCTCGGACAACCCTGAATAAGCTTCTTGCTGCTCAAGAACATAAGCGAAAGGAGATGGAGAAACAAATAGCTGAAGAGACCCGCCATCTCCAGCATTTCCAAGCTGACCACCAAAGGCTGATTGGCGATTCCAAGGAATCTGAAATCGTCATACAGAGTGCAGAGCATGTTATTGCCACTGCTCGAGCTACCATAGCTAGGGCACAAGCCTTGATCGAGATCAATGAGCAGAAGCTTGTCGCTGCTAGAAGAAGGCTGGAGGAGCTGGAAACTGTCAGGACACAGGCTGAAGAAAACCTCTCTGCTCATTCCTCCAAGTTGGAGTCTCTTCAAGCGCAACTGGCTAGAAGAGATTCTTGTCTGAGGAGGAGCTGCGGGTCCAAGCGCTGATGGAGGCTAAAAGGGCACGTCAGCACGAGATGCATTGTCTCCGGGAACAAATCCGTTCTTTGGCGAATCAAGATTATTAGCCTTCTTCTCCTTTTTGTATTGTTCACCTTTTTTTTAACACTCTATTTGTCAAGAGTGTCTGTATTACTTTTACCATTTTTGAATCAAATAATAAAAGTCTTCCAAATTTTGATCCATCTTCATCCTTCAAGTTTTTTACTCGCTGTAGATGAACTCAATTTCATAACCGTAGTCTTTGACTGTTTGTAAAACATAGTTTTTAGTCGGCCATGAATAATAAACTCAGGCTGAACTGAGTTCTTGAGCGAGACGCGGCTTTCATTCATAGTGGAGACGCGACTCTGGGAGACGCGACTCTGATTCATTAACGAAGACGCTGTTCAGGCTTATCAAGAAAGACGCACGAACCTTTTTTCGATAAGGACGCAACTATGGCTTAAAGACAAAAAGGTGTTATTCTGAGACGCGGATTTGTGTTCTTCAATAAAGGGGACGCGGCTTTCATATTTATGAAAGGACGCAGATCCATAGACCGGCCCTTGATTGCATAGATCTCAGCCGATTGATGGGGACGCGGCACTGGCTCAGTAGAGACGCGTCTCTGGACCCTTGATAAGGCGCAAACTCAGGCTGTATTGAGTTTATGATGGAGATATGACTTTCATCTCGCAATGGAGGCGCAGTTTCGGGCTCCTCAAGAATGACGCGGGTCTTCTCTGGTTGTTGAGGACGCAAGCTTCAGGACGCAGCTTTTAAGTTTTTGTAAGTTGATGTGAACTCAAGACGCAACCTCTAAATGGACCCCATTCGCTGAGGAGACGCGGCTCTGAACCACTCCAAGAGACGCGGTCACGGATCTCTTAGCAGGAATGAAAAGAACGTAGCCTTCGGGTTCATGAAGGGACGCAGGTTTCAGGACGCGACCTTTGAGTCTGCGCTTGACGCAACCTCCCAAGCGTCACATGCAACTCGTCTTAAAGATCTGGTTGGACCTTTAAATGCCAAGTCGGCGTTGATGATTGAGGACCTGTGTCCTTCAATGTTTCCCGAAACAGCAAGTCCACGCGTCAGCTCTTTATTGGGCTTTGACGTTAAATCTTTAAATGCCAAGTTGGCGTTGACGATTGGGGACTTGCGTCCTTCAATGTTTCCCAAAGCGGCAGTCCACGCGTCAGCTCTTTATTGGGCTTCAAGTTCGTACAGGAATTAAGGCTGATGGCTCTGATTTTTACGTCATTAATTACAGGCCTTATGGCTCGCCTATAAATAGGCCTCGCCCCCTTAGCAGTCCATTGCTTAGACTGTTCCCCCTTGAGAGCAGGCGCTCTGAGGGTCTTTATCTTGACTTAATCTTCTTCCTTCAATGGGATGTACCCTTATGGACAGCGAAAACTCAAAGTTTTCATGCTTTTCTTTAATCTTTCTGAAGATTACCACTGTCAAGTGATTTCAAGATCAAAAAGCGTCCCTCTGAGTACCTTTTATATCTGCGCCTTGATGCAGAAAGTTCAACCTCTAGAGGGTTCTTTTGCTGGTAGGAATTACTTGTCACCATGAAATACTCAGCCCAACTGAGTTTCGATTTTCCTGTCCCTTGAAGAGATTCACTCTCTTGACCTTCTCTTGAAGCCTGACTGGTGCGCCCATTATTTAGAAGTCGCGCCTTTTAGACTTCTTGATGAAGCACGAGTTGATTGAGTCTGAACTCTAACTCAAAGTCCTCTGGACGCAAGTGTGATGAACTCTGTACTTGGACTGTGAGACGCGAGCTTTGCATATAGAGCTCGCGTTTGAGGTTGTTGACTTAAAAGAATTTTAATTCTGGCTAAGGGCTTCAGACTTGAATGTAGCAACCCTTGTTTCTCGAACAAGGATGTGGCAACTTTCGCGTCTGGTTCTCTTTGCGTCTCTTATTTTAGACGCGGGTCTAACACTAGACCGCATTCAGATCTGTGTGTATCTGAAGTCCATAACTTCGATCGCGTCTGTTTCTGTCGTAACAGAATTTTGACTTTCTGCGCGGGTCATCCCTGCGTCTGAAGTTTAAAGCTATAGTCGCGTCTGTTCTTCAGTCTTTCTGTTTCAGAATTCTAACCTTCTGGTTTTTACTTCCCGCAGGTAGCCTTAATCAGCCTTTCACATATTCGTTGGGCCCTTGGGAGAATATATCGGCCAGCAAACTTATTTGATGGTCGAGCACTGGAGGAGAAGTCAAGGCTCCTGTTTTTGGGCGACGAGGATTTGCGCGACTGATGACATCCGTCAAGACCTCATTAGACATGATGCACCGGCAATGCCTCCGGGTTCGTCATGGTCACAGTGGGTATGGTGGCGGGTATGGTCCTCTTGCAGGTCACGGGAAAGAGGACATCACCTGTAAGGTCTCAGATTCTTCCTTCACCAATCTTACCCAAGAAGTGACATTGACGAAAAATTCATGTTCATTGGATGACTTTCTGGTGGTTGAGATGTTCATCAACGAAGGATCATGACCTACACTAGTTGGTCGGGTAGAATCAGAAGGCTTTGCTGCATTTTGACCTCAAGAAACACCATTGTTCTTGGTCAACGATGGACTCCTTCGATGTTTATGTCATGCATCATGATGTAATCAGCATCCGATCGTCACAATAGTGCTCAGCCCTTCTTTGGTGCTCTTCCAAACATCTTGTATTTGGAGTAGTGAGACTGCTTCAGGCAGTGAGTGCAACCTTTTACTGAGAGAGAGGGACTTCTTTGTACTCCTTTATTGTAACACTCAATCTTATTATATAAGAGAGCGTCTTGTATCATTTTCATATGTCTGGATATAAATAAAAGCGACACTTTTTTTTCTTCTTCTATTGTCTTGAATTCCCCTTTTTGCATTGAAAATCATACGAATAGAAGTAACGTATCTTTGACTTGCTAAAAATATGATAACAATCCTAACGAGTCAAAGTTTGTAGAAAAATCCTGTTTCAGGAAATTCATCAATGCTGTCAGAGGTGTGATATTAACTTGACAGAAGTAAGATAATTCCTGTGGACCTGCCAATCTATAAATAAGAATGACAAGTGGAATTTGTACCCCCAGGGAGGATGAGTTTTTATCAGAGGTTTGGAATTAACTTGAATAAGACCCAGCTGGAAAATTAGTGAAAACACTGTTAACGGTGTAATGTTAACCTAACAATTTTTTTTTAAAGTGGACTTGTTACTCTGTTGACGAGAATAACAAGTGAGACTAGACTCGCGGGGAATTTAGGAGGACTTTTTTCGTTAGAGGTGTGATATTAACTTAACGGGTTGAATATAGTCTTGTCAGAAGTGTGATGTTAACTCGACAAGGGTGTGAGTCAGAGGTGTGATATTAACTTAACTCAAGAGTGTTCCAGCTTCATTTGAGAAAATTGAAAGTGTCATTGTCATAGGTGTAATGTTTAACTTGACAGTGAGGGTAATGCTAGAGGTGTAATTTTAAACTTGGCATTGGTCATCTCGACTTCGACAAGGAAGCCCGAGGGAAAGTCATGGCCATAGGTGTATTGTTGAACTTAGCAATGACTTGAACGCTAGAGGTGTGATGTTAAACTTAGCATCACTCATTTCAGCTTCGACATGGAAGTCTGAGGGAAAATGACTATTAGAGGTTTAATATTGAACTTGACAGCAACTTAATCACTGTTAGAAGTATAATGTTAAATTTAACAGTAATTTGTCAGAGGTGTGGTATTAACTTGACAAAAATTGGCTCGAGATAGGAGCAATTTGAGGACCTGTCATTCTACAGATGAGAAGAAACAAGTAGAATTTAAAATGCAGAGGTGTAATTTTTACTTGACAGCGATTGATTTGCGATATAAGCAATTTTGAAGACTTATCATTCTATTGATGAGAATTGACAAGTGAAGATTGAAGTGTCAGAGGTGTAGTGTTAACTTGACAAATTTGAAGGCTTGCTACTCCATCTAGAGTTGAGACAAGTAAGGTTTGTACTTACTAGGGAGTATTGAGATTTTTCATTGCCAGAGGTATAATGTTAACATAGCAATGACTGTATTTTGTGGACCTACCATTCTGTGTATGAGAATTGGTAAGAGATTTTGGAGGAGAGAGTGGGACCAAGTCCACTTAGAATTTTTAGCAAACTCTCAGCTATCAACGGATTTGGTGTGCCTTTACCAACTACCGTTTGAGTTGGGCTAGCCATCCTATTCCCCTCAGCATGATAAGTTGTCGAAGACTTATGTTTGGCTTAGAAGCCAACATTTTCCTCTGTCCTTAGCCGTCAGAGGCGTCGGATGTTTAATGAAGAGAGCAATACTAAAACCCAAGTATTGCCTTTTGTTTCTTTCTCAATATTTACATCATACATCATGGTGTAGTCAGTGCCCGATTAGCTTGTCACTGATCTATTTGATGTGACCTAGTGAAAGAAAGAAACGTTTCTTGGATCTGGAGCTTTGATCAGAGGTGTAATATTAACTTGATCAAAGAAAAAGTACTATTAAGGATAGTACTTCTTCAGGAATCTGCCGTTGATTGGCATCATGAGCGTATCACCATTTGAAGTTATGAGGCGATATGCTCCATTTGAGTAGACTGACTCTACTACAAATGGTCCCTCCCATTTAGGCTGAAATTTTCCTTTTGTCTTATGTGTCATTACCATAGGTCTTCTGACGGCTAAGACAAGGTCACCTTTCTTGAAAGTTCGCGTCTTAACTTTCTTGTTGAAGGCTCTGGATCTGGTAATCCAGGCTTGGTAGAGCTCGATTTGTTGTTGGGCCTGCAGACGTTTATCATCTAAGGTTTCCAGTTCCTGGAGTCGCAGTCGATGTTTCTCCTCCTTTGTCATCTCTGCTGTCAAGGCGACACGTAGAGATGGAATTTGAATTTCTAGTGGAAGCACGACTTCACACCCATATACCAAAGAAAATGACGTAGCTTTAGTTGGAGTTCGAATAGTTGTGCGATAGGCCCATAAGCATTCACCTAATTTGTCGTCCCAGTAAGGCTGACTTTTCGAGACGAATTTCTTGAGAAGCTTGCCAATGGTCTTATTGAAAGCTTCTGCGAGACCGTTAGCGACGGGATAGTATACCGTTGAGGACACACTCTGGATTCTAAACTTAGTATAGAACCTCTGGAAAGCCTGACTGACGAACTGGGGTCCACTGTCATGGACAATTCGCCGAGGTACACCGAAACGGTAAATGACGTGATGTTTAACGAATTTGATCACATCATTCACCTCCTTCAAAGGAATGGCTTCAGCCCATTTAGAGAAGTAATCGGTTATGACTAAAATGAACCGATGTCCTTTTGATGATGGTGGGCTGATAGGGCCAACTACGTCCATGCCCCACATCTCAAATGGCCAGGTAGAAGTTGTAGAGTGGAGGTGTCCTGGCGCTTGATGGATGAAATCGCTATGAACTTGGCAGGCGTGACATCGTTTGGCATAAGTGATGGCGTCAGGGATCATCTTAGGCCAATAATACCCCAATCTTAGGAGCCGATCCCCAAGTTTTGGACCAGGTGATGAGCTCCACACATGCCGTCATGCGCTTCTTTCAATACCGCCTGTGCCTCTTTTTGTGATAGGCAGCGAAGCAAGATCCCGTCATACGATCGACGATACAGTGTTCGCGTGATCGCATTATAGTAGAATTTAGGGGCTTTCCTTCTAATGGCAGCCGCTTCTTTGATATCATCAGGCAGGATGCCGTACAAGACATAATCAATGTAAGAGAATCGTCAGTCTCTAGGCTCTGGGCCAGTTGACGACTCAAGAGCTTATTTGACTTGACAGTCTCTTATCGGCTTCTGGTAATCCTCAGAAGCGATTCTTGGGCAATACAGGTCGTGACTGTGGACAAGTATTTTCTCTACTACTCCAGCTGGAAGGGCTAAAGAGGCAGCGAGAGACGCCAGTGCGTCTGTATGCACATTTTGCTGGCGGGGTACATGGTCGATGTAAAAGTTTATGAACCTCTCGGCCATGAGGACAGTTGCGTTGTAATAGGGTACTAGATCTTTATGTCTGACTTCGTACTCCCCGCGAACTTGGTTGACGATAAGTTTAGAGTCACCATATGCCTCGAGATTTTTAACGCCAATCTCATCGGCGAGTTGCATTCCAATCAAAAGGGCATTGTACTCCGCTACATTGTTGGAGCAAGGCTCGGTTAATGAGAAGGCTCGAGGAATCACATAGTTCTGTGGGGAGATGAGTACTACCCCCACTCCTGCTATGACATGTCCTTTTGGGTCTGTTCTCGATGCACCGTCAAAGAAAAGTTGCCACACTTGTCTTTCAAAAGATGTCTGGGTTAGACAAACTTCAGCGACCTCGTTTGGGAGATCCTCGTAAAGTTCGGTTGTCCTCGGATCTAGATGCTCAGCCAGAAAATCCGCCACCGCTTGTCCCTTCACGGCTTTTTGTAGTAAAAAGCGCATTTCATATTGGGATAGCAGTATGTGAAAAACACCTAGAGGGGGGGTGAATAGGTGTGATTGCTAATCTTAAAATTTTAACACTCTAAATGTGAAACCTAAAAACAAGTGAGGCTCAACTTAGCACAATCCAACAACTGTAGCCGAATTCCCCTTGCGAGGCTCTGGACTAAACTCCTCTTGATTCCCCTTGATATGGGTTGAGGCGCTATGTGAAGCTCTTGTTGGATGAGTACGGGATTGGCACACACAAGTATGAAATGGATGATATGAAGAATGATGCGAACACAATGATATATGGCAAGAATTACAAGCAAGCAAATAGTATCACAAGAGATTCAAACAATATCACAAGTATGCAATAGAAAGCAATAAGGAGCTATTGAAAAGTAAAGCAAGAATTAGACGCAAAGGCAATCGCAAACAAAGTGATTTGTTTCGAGGTTCGAGCCACCGCTCTACTCCCCGCCTTCACCTCCGTGAAGGGTTTCCACTATCCACCGAGGACGCCTTTACAATTTGGTCTACCGAAGACCGAGCACCGAGCTCCACCGAGTACAAAGGACCTCTACCGAAGAGGTTGCTCCACAAGGAAAGGATTACAAGAACAAAGTGATCACAACAAGATCACTACACTTTTTCTCAAACTCTTTTACAAACACTCTCACTTCAATTACAACTTCACTATAGAATGAGTATAGGATTTTTGGCTCTATGAAGTGTGGTGAGAAAACTTCAGTTGTAGAGTGATATTAGCAATCAAACACAACTGAAAAACTAGCTCAAAAAGAATTGGAATGAAAGCTTTAAACTCTTTTCTTTTCTCTTTTGAAAACAACACAAACTTGAGGATTTTTCTAGGTGATGTGCAAGAGAGACTTCTCCTCTATTTATAGGGTTAGAAAATAGGTTAAAAACAATTTCTTTACACCTAATTTGACCTGCAAAAGCTCCCCAACAACTCTCCAAAAATCTGTTAAAGCTGAAAACAAAAACAGTTTTTCAGAATAGCCCAAAGAGGAAAGAGCCGTTAGGCTACAGCAGGCTTGGCGGTCGACCGGTCTGGTCGACCGCAAGCCCAGCTGCAAAGAGCCGTTGGCTCTCGGTCGACCGGTCCGGTCGACCGTCCCAAAAGAGGAAACACAGTTTCCTTCTTCCGGTCGACCGGTCCGGTCGACCGAAAAAACCTGTGAGCAATTTGCTCTCCGTCGGTCGACCAGTCCGGTCGACCGACAGACATGCACAAACAGTGCATGTCCAGACACATCGCCGGTCGACCGGGCCGGTCGGCCGGAGTTGCCTGAAACAGAAAAACTGGGCTGGTTTTTGAGTTAGAAAAATTTTGAGAAATATTTTAAAAATACATATAGCTAAGTATTATGCAGAAAATAGTTTATACACATGTTTTAAACAAGATTTTCAAGATATAAAGCTTTTGGTACATGTATATATAAACTAAGGCATAAAACTTAGAAATAATCATTTTCAAAACATAGGAAATATATGAAACAAGTGTGTGTGCAAATCCTAGAGCCAAATTTCATATACTCAAACTTTAACATTCTATTTCTTACAAATGTTTCTAAAGACTTCAAGATCTTCAATAGGCTTCTTCATATGATCTTCAACACTTGTTCCTTGAGC
Organism: Agave tequilana; assembly: GCA_038442645.1. Classification (NCBI taxonomy): domain Eukaryota; kingdom Viridiplantae; phylum Streptophyta; class Magnoliopsida; order Asparagales; family Asparagaceae; genus Agave; species Agave tequilana. The sequence continues at coordinate 193,624 of JAVJIF010007411.1, read as the reverse complement.
CCAATTTGAGTTGACTTGAGTCCAAATCCTTGTATTTGTGAGAGAAGACTTCTAGAATGAATAGAAATCTGAAACACACTTAAACAACAAATGTTATTAGTACAAATAACTAATATGTTTTGTAATCATCAAAATACACTAATCATGGGTGATTGTAACCTTGGGCCAACAATCTCCCCCTTTTTGATGATGACAAAACATATAGGTTATTTAAATAAATATGGAAGAGGAGTTTGGAAAACTCCCCCTCAAATAATGCTATGTATAAAAATTTGACTATGGAAGCACAATACATAAAGCATTCAAGGCAAAATAGTTTTGTCAAAAACTTAACTAAACAAACTTAACAAACTCAAACAAATTCAAAATATCAAATTCTTAAACTTAGTCTCCCCCTTTTTGTCATACATCAAAAAGGGTTAAAATACCAATTGAAAAATTTTATTTTTAAGAATCCATAATGCAAACATTCAACTCACCACAAATAAATGAAAATCTAGCATAATCTAGAGGTTTAGTAAAAATATCGGCAAGTTAAAAATCGGTAGAAACATAATCAATATCAATATCACCTTTCTCATAATGATCTCTAAGAAAGTGATACCTAATGTCAATGTGTTTGGTTTTACTATGTTGATTTGCATTCTTTGTCATGTGAATAGTACTAGTATTATCACAAAATATTTTAACATGATCAAAGTGTAAATCATAGTCAAGGAGAGTATGTTTCATCCAAAGAACTTGTGCACAACAAGCTCCGGCTGCAACATACTCCGCCTCGGCGGTTGAAAGGGCTACCGAGTTTTGCTTTTTAGAAGACCAAGATACAAGACAATTACCTAAGAATTGACATGTTCCACTTGTGCTCTTCCTATCTACCCTACAACCCGCATAGTCGGCATCCGAAAAACTCTTCATTTCAAATAATCCGGTTTTAGGATACCACAAACCCATTTCAATAGTGCCCTTAAGGTATCTAATTATGCGTTTAACCGCAATTATGTGAGATTCTTTAGGACAAGATTGAAAACGTGCACAAAGACAAACGGAAAACATAATATCCGGCCTACTAGCCGTCAAATAAAGCAAACTACCAATCATGCTACGATATAATTTAATGTCTACACTTTTACCTTGTTCATCCTTGTCAAGCTTTGTAGTTGTTGCCATGGGAGTTTTGCTTACTTTTGATTCTTCAAGCCCAAACCTTTTGATTAGTTCCTTTGTGTACTTGGCTTGATTGATGAAAATCCCATCCTTCCTTTGCTTGATTTGGAGTCCAAGGAAATAGTTGAGCTCCCCCATCATAGACATTTCAAATTCATCCTTCATGCATGACTCAAAAGCTTTGCAAAGAGATTCATTAGTAGAACCAAAAATAATATCATCCACATAAATTTGCACAATAAGAATATCTTTTTCTACATGTTTTGTAAACAAAGTTGTGTCAATTTTACCTTTCTTAAAACCATTTGAAGTCAAAAATGAAGAAAGTCTTTCATACCAAGCCCTAGGGGCTTGTTTTAAACCATAAAGAGCTTTATCTAATTTAAAAACAAAATCCGGATGTGTAGGATCAACAAACCCGGGGGGTTGTTCAACATACACCTCCTCTTCAATAAATCCATTTAGAAAAGCACTTTTAACATCCATTTGAAATAATTTGAAATCTTTATATGAGGCAAATGCTAGTGTCATCCGTATGGCTTCAAGCCGTGCTACGGGTGCAAAGGTTTCTTCAAAATCGATCCCTTCGATTTGAGTGTAACCTTGGGCAACTAACCTAGCCTTGTTTCTAACTACATTACCCGATTCATCCAACTTGTTCTTAAAGATCCACTTAGTACCAATTGTTGGTCTATCGTGGGGCCTAGGAACAAGGTGCCAAACTTGGTTGCGCTCAAATTGATTGAGCTCCTCTTGCATGGCTAGCAACCAATATGAATCGGCCTCGGCTTCGAGGACATTTTTGGGTTCAATATGAAAAATGAATGCATAGTTACCACAATAGTCATGAAGTCTAGAGCGAGTGGTTACCCCTTTTGATACTTCACCTATGACGAGGTCCTTGGGATGATGTGGATTGTATCTCCAATCCTTTGGTAGTGGTTGAGTAGGCTCCACCTCATGTGTTTGATTTTCATTTCCTTGTGCCTCTTCCACTTTAGCTTTGCTTCCTTCATCATCCTTTGGTTTGTCTCCCATAGTAGAAGCATCCTCCAAGGTCACTTTCTCCAAACCTTCATCCAATGCATCTATTTCTACAACATTCTTAACAAACTTGTTAGATTCCTCAAACTTAACATGAATAGACTCTTCAATAGTCAATGAAGATCTAATGAAAACTCTATAAGCCTTACTAGTGTTTGAGTAACCTACAAAAATAGCCTCATAAGATCTAGCATCAAACTTTCCTAAATTATCTTTTGTATTTAAAACAAAACATTTGCATCCAAAAACTTTGAAATAAGAAACATTTGGTTTTCTAGAAAAGTACATTTCAAAAGAAGTTTTAGTAGTATTTTTACACAAGAAAACACGATTTGATATGTAGCATGATGTATTAACGGCCTCGGCCCACAAATAATGTGGTAGACCGTATTCACTAAGCATTGTCCTAGCCATCTCTTGTAATGTTCTATTTTTCCGTTCAACTACTCCATTTTGTTGTGGAGTTCTAGGACAAGATAGTTCATGCTTTATTCCATGTTCATCACAAAAAGTGGTAAAGGGTTGGTTAATGAATTCACCTCCTCTATCACTTCTTATTCTCAAAATCGAAACATCTTTTTCTTTTTCAACACTTTTCTTAAAAGTTTGGAAATACGAAAATGCTTGGTTTTTGTGTTCAAGAAAGAAAACCAAAGTAAACCTTGAAAAATCATCAACCAAAACATAAGCAAATCTATTCCCACTTAGCCTTTTGGTTTGTGTAGGGCCAAAAAGATCCATATGGATTAACTCCAAAGGACGTGATGTCATGATATCCTTAATTGACTTGAAAGAAGACTTAGTTTGTTTCCCAAATTGACATGCGTCACAAACTCGGTCCTTTTCAAAATTCAAGCAAGGAATACCTTTCACCATTTCCTTTGTGTTTAACCTAGAAATGTGATCAAAAGAAATATGGCCTAATCTCCTATGCCACAACCAAGAGTCATCATCGAGGGCTTTCAAACAAGTAATATTACAAGACATATTTAACATATCAATCATATAAACATTACTTTCACGAAAACCGGAAAATACACAAACATTAGAAGTTCTATCAATTACTTTACAAGCAACATTATCAAAAACAACATCAAAACCTTTATCACAAAGTTGACTAACACTCAAGAGATTATGCTTGAGGCCATCAACTAAAACTATATTTTCAATTAAAGGAGAGGTGCCAAGTTTTACATTACCAATACCGATGATTTTACCCTTGGCGTCATCTCCGAAGGTGACGGTCCCACCTTCATGATATCTTGATAGGGTTGCAAAGTTGTTGATGTCCCAAGTCATGTGCCTTGAGCAACCGCTATCAAGATACCACAATCCTCTACGTCGTTGGGCTTTGGAAAGTACCTACATCTTTTAACACAATTGTTGATTTTGGTACCCAAACTTTCTTGGGTCCTTTAAAGTTAGTCCCTCGAACCCAAACATTATGACGTGATACATTTAATCTATCATAGCAAAAATTGGCTAAGTGCCCTTTCCGTCCACAATGTGAACATGAGAACACTCTGCCATACATGAATGCATGATGTGTATGTGTAGTGTGAGCATGTTTTGGGGTTTTGCCATTTTGTTTAGGTTGTGTAGCATGAACATGAACATGAGCATGAGCATTTTTCTTTGGGGCTTGTTTCTTAGGAAACATAGCCTCAATTTTCTTCTTGTTAAACTCACAATTTTTCAAAACAACACTTAATGAGTCTAATCTTTCCTTAAGCATAGAAACTTTATTAAAATCAATTAGTGGGGCCTTACCTTTGCAAGAAATCTTATATTTTTCAAAATCATTTTTAGTAGTGGCCAAGGTGGAAACCAAATCATCCTTTTCTTTGTAAGAGTAAAAACTTGATGACTTAAAGATTCATTTTCCTTTTTCATTTTTAAATACTTTTTCTTTAAGAAATCATAATTTTGTGACAACTCAACAAAAGCCTCTTCTAATTCATCCATAGAAAGCTCATTATCATAGGAAGGGGAAGAGGTTACCTTGCTTGTGCCTTCATTAGCCATGAAGCACATGTTGGCGGTGTCTATTTCTTCCTCGGATTCGGTCTCCGAATCCCAAGTTGCCTTCATAGCCTTCTTCTTGTAGGGCTTCTTTGATGTGGAGGGCTTAGCTTTGTCTGGACACTCCACAACAATGTGTCCGGGCTTTTGGCAATTGAAACAAGTGATCCTTCTTTCTTCTTTGCCTCCTTACCATCTTCTTCTATCTTGGTACTTCGCCTTGTTGTACATCCTCCGGACATTCTTAACAAGGAGTGAGAGCTCCTCATCATCTTCTTCTTCATCGTCTTCATCGGAGTGTGTAGCTTGACTCTTGAAGGCGATAGTCTTCTTTTTGGAAGGAGCCATATCCTCCCTTGCTTTCCTTTCCATCTCATGGGTTTTGAGGTTCCCAATGAGACCTATAAGCTCCATCTCTTCATTGTCGTTGAGTTCCTTCAAGGTTGTTGCTTTAACTTCCCATGAAGGAGGAAGAGCTCGGATGATCTTCCTTACTCTTTGATCATTGTTGATATCTTCACCTAAAGAAGAGAGTCCATTAGTAATCTTGGTAAATCTTGTAACCATATCATCTATGGTTTCATTTTCTTGCATGCTAAATGTTTCATATTGGGACCGAAGAAGGTCAATCTTAGCCTTCTTTACTTGTGAGGTCCCCTCATGTGTGACTATCAAGTGTGACCAAATCTCATATGCGAATTTGCAATGGATAACCCTAGAAATGTCATCATCATTAAGGGCTTGAAGAAGTGCATAGTGAGCTTTGGCATTGGCATCGAATTCCTTAGTCTCTATTTCGGACCAAGTGGATTCGTCACCGGGGGGTACACTAAAGGACTTAGTCACGGCTTTTGCAACTCGGCTACCTAGAGATTGCAAAAACACGGTCATCTTAACCTTCCATATGGGAAAGTTAAGTCCATCAAACTTAGGAGGGGTCTTAATTCCATCGGCCATTTTTACTATATGAATATGAATGAAATGATTAGCAAATTTGGATCTTCTCTAAGGTTGTTAAACCAAATCCTAGAGTCCAAGCTCTGATACCAATTGAAAAACACCTAGAGGGGGGGTGAATAGGTGTGATTGCTAATCTTAAAATTTTAACACTCTAAATGCGGAACCTAAAAACAAGTGAGGCTCAACTTAGCACAATCCAACAAGTGTAGCCGAATTCCCCTTGCGAGGCTCTGGACTAAACTCCTCTTGATTCCCCTTGATATGGGTTGAGGCGCTATGTGAAGCTCTTGTTGGATGAGTACGGGATTGGCACACACAAGTATGAAATGGATGATATGAAGAATGATGCGAACACAATGATATATGACAAGAATTACAAGCAAGCAAATAGTATCACAAGAGATTCAAACAATATCACAAGTATGCAATAGAAAGCAATAAGGAGCTATTGAAAAGTAAAGCAAGAATTAGACGCAAAGGCAATCGCAAACAAAGTGATTTGTTTCGAGGTTCGAGCCACCGCTCTACTCCCCGCCTTCACCTCCGTGAAGGGTTTCCACTATCCACCGAGGACGCCTTTACAATTTGGTCTACCGAAGACCGAGCACCGAGCTCCACCGAGTACAAAGGACCTCTACCGAAGAGGTTGCTCCACAAGGAAAGGATTACAAGAACAAAGTGATCACAACAAGATCACTACATTTTTTCTCAAACTCTTTTACAAACACTCTCACTTCAATTACAACTTCACTATAGAATGAGTATAGGATTTTTAGCTCTATGAAGTGTGGTGAGAAAACTTCAGTTGTAGAGTGATATTAGCAATCAAACACAACTGAAAAACTAGCTCAAAAAGAATTGGAATGAAAGCTTTAAACTCTTTTCTTTTCTCTTTTGAAAACAACACAAACTTGAGGATTTTTCTAGGTGATGTGCAAGAGAGACTTCTCCTCTATTTATAGGGTTAGAAAATAGGTTAAAAACAATTTCTTTACACCTAATTTGACCTGCAAAAGCTCCCCAACAACTCTCCAAAAATCTGTTAAAGCTGAAAACAAAAACAGTTTTTCAGAATAGCCAAAGAGGAAAGAGCCGTTAGGCTACAGCAGGCTTGGCGGTCGACCGGTCCGGTCGACCGCAAGCCCAGCTGCAAAGAGCCGTTGGCTCTCGGTCGACCGGTCCGGTAGACCGTCCCAAAAGAGGAAACACAGTTTCCTTCTTCCGGTCGACCGGTCCGGTCGACCGAAAAAACCTGTGAGCAATTTGCTCTCCGTCGGTCGACCGGTCCGGTCGACCGACAGACATGCACAAACAGTGCATGTCCAGACACATCGCCGGTCGACCGGGCCGGTCGGCCGGAGTTGCCTGAAACAGAAAAACTGGGCTGGTTTTTGAGTTAGAAAAATTTTGAGAAATATTTTAAAAATACATATAGCTAAGTATTATGCAGAAAATAGTTTATACACATGTTTTAAACAAGATTTTCAAGATATAAAGCTTTTGGTACATGTATATATAAACTAAGGCATAAAACTTAGAAATAACCATTTTCAAAACATAGGAAATATATGAAACAAGTGTGTGTGCAAATCCTAGAGCCAAATTTCATATACTCAAACTTTAACATTCTATTTCTTACAAATGTTTCTAAAGACTTCAAGATCTTCAATAGGCTTCTTCATATGATCTTCAACACTTGTTCCTTGAGCCCAATTTGAGTTGACTTGAGTCCAAATCCTTGTATTTGTGAGAGAAGACTTCTAGAATGAATAGAAATCTGAAACACACTTAAACAACAAATGTTATTAGTACAAATAACTAATATGTTTTGTAATCATCAAAATACACTAATCATGGGTGATTGTAACCTTGGGCCAACAGTATGGCCCATTTTGCCAATCGACTGGCTTTGTCATGAGTAGCCTCAAAGGGTTAACTTTGATATGACGTTTATAGTTTGGCCTACCAAGTAGTGTCGCATTTTCTGAACAGCGAACACCAACGCCAAACATTCCTTCTCGATCGGGTTATATCGATGTTCGGCCCTGATCATAGTTCTACTCAAATAATAGATTGCTTGCTCGTGTCCTTGATCATTGTTCTGGGCTAGTAAAGCTCCTAGAGAATGATCCATTGCTCGGACGTATATCAGGAAAGGTTTTTCAGACACCAGAGCTGTAAGGACTGGTGGTTGCGTGAGGTATCGTTTGATTTCCCCAAACGCTTGTTGGCAAGCATTGTCCCAAATGAACGAGACACCCTTTTTCATTAATTTGGTAAAGGGTTGGCATCTTCCGGAGAGATTTGAGATGAACCTTCGGATGTATGCCAATCGTCCTTGCAATCCCCTAAGTTCTTTGAGATTTTGCGGAGGTTGCATCTCCTGAATGGCGTGAACTTTTTTCGGGTCCAAATGGATTCCTGTGGAAGTTACCACGAACCCTAGGAATTTGCCGCTGGCCACCCCCAGGAAGGGTTTGACGGGGTTCATCTTCAACTGATGTGCCCGCATGATGTCGAAGATAGCCTTCAAATCGGTTATGTGATCACCTTTGGCGTGGCTTTTCACTGCAATATCGTCAGCATAGCATTCCACTGTTTTACGCATGTGCTCGTGGAAAATGACATTCATGGCCCTCTGATATGTAGCCCCTGCATTCTTCCGTCCGAAGGGCATGACGGTGTAGCAGTATACCCCCAGTGATGTTCTGAAAGAAGTATATTTTTCATCATCAGGATACATTTTGATTTGGTTATACCCTGAGAATCCATCCATGAAGGACATTCGCTCAAATCCACACGTATTGTCAATCATGACATCCGTGATTGGGAGAGGGAATTCGTCTTTGGAACAGGCCTCGTTTAGATCGCGAAAGTCAATGCAAATCCAGATCTTCCTATTCTTTTTGGCAACGGGGACGATATTGGCTACCCAATCAGGATGTTGTTCTTCTCTAATGAAGCCAGAGTCTATAAGTTTTTTGACTTCTGACTGAATTGCCTCCATTACTTCTGGACGGAACCGTCGCTGTTGTTGTTTGACTGGCTTTACGTCTGAATTAATGTTGAGGCGATGCATAGCCACTCGAGGATCAAGTCCAGGCATGTCCTCGTAATTTCAGGCGAAAACATTTATATACTCTTGCACAAGAGATATTAAATCTTCTTTCTCGGAGGGTGACAGGTTTTCGCTTATAAAAATGAGCTTAGGATTAGCCTCATCTCCTAAATTAATCTGGGCAACCTTATCCTCCGTGGGTGGCTCGCGCTGTTCAAAGCGAGTATCCCAAAGAGTATTTAAGTGTTTGAGCCAAGGATCTGTATCAGATTGGATCATCTATTCATCTCTGTCTTTCAGGTGGCTTGTTGAAACCATATTCACTGAAAGTTCTCTGAAGAGGTTGTCGACACTAACATCTGACTCCCACGATGACGTGCCCGATGAGTAATTATGGCATAACGACTCTTCAGACTCAGAGGCTGATGGGATCGGAGTTGACACATAGCCCAACCCCCTGTGAGTTCGATGATAATAATCAGGGGTTTTCCCTTTCGGAACGAAAGATCGGAGTAGTGTTCTCCTTCCTTTGCCGAAGTTCAACCCAGGACCGTTTGTCAGATCATACCCCATGCTTTCCATCATTCTGCGTACATTTGGCTCATAATGAGTGAACTGAGGAGTTCCTTCTCGCTTTCTGATTCTTCACGAGATATTGGTTCGGATTTGATTTGTCTGAAAAGAATTGATTTTTGGCTTTTCCGTCTTGCTGGAACCATGAATATTGATTCTTGCGCATCACCAGCATCTTGGTACGTTTCGAAGAACGACTTCACTGGTACATGCAATGATGTCAAAGCATCCATTGCCGACCAGGGGTCATCATCCACTTCAGTACTAGTGTCTGATGGTACTGAATCAGAAGCGAACACAGAAAAATAAGCCAAATCTAATACTTCATTAATATACAATCCGCCTACATTATTGGCGGTGTTATCAACATCGGGTTATTAATGCTCGTTACAAGTGGATCTAGTTCCCACATGCACTCTTCTTTCTCTAGCTCGGTGTCAGCTTTATTACCAGAGTTCAGCTCCTCTGGTTGCGGGTTCTCGTTTGTTTCCAAAGAGTCTTGGTACAGGAGAGAGTCTATGTAACGCCCCGATCCCGCTGATACGGGGACGTCACTGCAACGTATATACGTAAGTCCGAATTACCTTCCCGTATATACGCTAAGCATCAGTACAGACAAGAATCAGAGTACGGAAGCAAATGGTGCATTATACATTCCAACACATATATCCAATTACAGAATTATCACCAGATGTGATTACAATATTACAATAATATTATATCACTGATGCGCAATTGCGGGAATATAAGAGATATACAATATATATGAACAGTAAAAAAAGGGGCTCACATACATGTATACAAGGAACTGTACAAGTGAAAAGGGTAAAAGAGCACTCACGAGTTTGCTAAGGAAAAACTCGAGAGGCACAGAGGGGGTCTGGAAGGATGGAACTCTGAAAGGCCTGCTGGGGATCCACGCTACCACTGCGCTACTCCGATCACACGCTCCTAGCTCCATGACCTGGACGTGAGGATCCAGGGGAGTCAAATGATACTCCCCAGGCGAGTGTAGAAGGAAAACCAAGTGGTGAAGCAGGGTGAGCACAATAATGCATATATCAAGTGGGAATACTCAGGAGGCAGATAGGATAGAGCAGGTAAGAATAGATATGGCATGATAATCATAAAACAGGAAATCAGAATAAAACCAATCCGAGCTACCAGGTAGTTATAACATAATACTCATAAAACATGAAATCCGATATAAAGTCCGAGAAAAGCAAATACGGTAAGGCACATCACGGATTCATAGCTATTTAAGATGCAGGCTTTGGTATGCGTCCCATTCCACATACCTCTACTTACAACTTAAAGAGCCGATTATTATGACACTTTATTATTACTCGTCTTACCCATATATCTAGGTATGTGTCTCGGTGTACGGCCAACTCACATACATCCATATATAAGCAAGTCGAGGTTGTTATTGGAAATCAGCGGTTGTATCGACGAACTATGTTTACAGTGGGTCCCGTACATACCCGGGACCACGGCCACAGGATTGTTCCGTTGCATGGAAACGGAAGCCAGCCGCAAGGCTCAACAGGAGGGACTTATGTATGCCCTATAGATCAGGAATAAGGGAGCCAGCTCTCCCCTCGGTCCCCTGGAGTACCACAGGTCAGACCGGATATAGTGCACAATACCTAATGCCACTGTAAACACGAACACATATCGATATCCGCATGTTTCCCCTGACCCAATACAAGTTGGTCCTTTTTAGGATTTATTAGTTTAATTATCACTTTACGGGAATAATAGGAAATAGACATGATCAGGAATAAGGAGTACATAAGTACTATATAGTCAGGTCACTGCATGTAAAGCAGGAATACAAGTCACTGATCATGATACAGGATAATAAAGTAAAGTTCCCGTAAAGGTGACAATCACAAGTCAAGTCATCATGCTGGGTGTCAAGTGATAGCATGACAGAGTGGTGATATTAAGCAAGCAACCAAACATGATAAAAGATAGATAATAATCGGGTGGCAAGGTTATGTCAAGAGATTGATAATAGTCTGGGTAAGTCAGGTCATAACCAGAGGGTCTTACCAAATAGTAGCAAGTCAGGTGGTCAGGTGGTATACACTAGATGTCAGGTGATATACATGTGTTAAAAGGTAGCATGTAACTAACAGGTCTAAAATAATGGTATGGCCTGGTAACATAAAAGCAATGACCCAAAGTCCAACAAGTCCAACGACCACGAAGGGTCGGCCACGCATAGCATAAAGCAATAAATGATATAAAGCATGAAATACTATACATGAAGACTAGAGCAATCAATGAAATAGGAAAACAAGAGGGTAGCGAGTGAGAACACTCGCCTGAGTCACCAATATACCGAAATCCACGGAAGCTCGGGATGCGCCACAAAACCTGATATAAATATGTAGAGAGAAGATGAGAGAGAAAGAATAGAAGACGATGTTTGTCAAGTGACAAGTCAAGAGATACCTATATGTGATGTAAGTCTAGAGGGTAAGGTTCAGTTTCAAGAAAGGAATCAATTAAGACAGATATCCAAAGTTAGTCGACTAGGGTGGAATAGTAGTCGACTAATAGTGGAGTTAGTCGACTAGGAAAATGGGGTAGTCGACTAATACTGTGTAACAGAGAGTTGGGTTTGGTTTCAGGGAATAGTTAGTCGACTGGAGTAAAATAGGTAGTCGACTAACAGATACTCTAAGTCGACTAATTGTATGGTCAAGTCGACTAGAACTGAGATACAGAAAGTTGGGTTTTGATTCAGGAGTCGACTAGGGAGAAGGGTTAGTCGACTAGGGGGTTCAAGTCGACTAGGGTTTGTGATAAGTCGACTGGAGCCGAGAGTTGGGGTTTTCTGATTCAGGAAAGGTTAGTCGACTAGGGAAGAATGGGTAGTCGACTAATAAGCTATAGTCGACTAATAATATAGTCAAGTCGACTAGAGCCGAGAGTTGAGTTCTGGTTCAGGACAAGGTTAGTCGACTAGGGTCAAGAGTGTAGTCGACTAAGGGTCTCAAGTCGACTAGGAACTAGGGTAAGTCGACTGTGTAATCAGAAAGGTTACGTTTCAATAACAGATGGGTTAGTCGACTAGGTCCTAGGTCAAGTCGACTAGTCGACTGGAAACAGCAAATAGAACAGATTTCTAGGGTTGGGTTTGATAATCAAATAGCATGTTTACGAAGATACAAACCTATATGATATGGATACATGAATATACAAGGAATTAGACAAGTGTTGGTGAGTAAGAATACTCACATGGAACGGTTATTGGAAGCTCTATGTGTTCGGAAAGATCGAGGTTGACAATATCGCCAAATGGATCCACGGCGACACGATCGACGAAGGAAGCTACGGTCCAAATCCAAAGGAGGGTTGTTGTGGTGGTTGTGGTGAAGAGAGAGAGAGGGAGCAGGAGAGAGAAAGTGAAGAGAGAGAAAGAGAGAGAAATCTAGAGAGAGAAAGGAGATTTCTAGAGAGAGAAAGAGATGATGAGAGAGAGAGAGAATCAGGAGAGAGAGAGGGTGCGGTTGAGAGAGAGAGAGAGAGAGCTAGAGTGAGAAGGAGAGGAGAGAGAAAGAGAGAGGAGAGAGAAACAGGAGAGAGAGAGAGAGAGATCCAAGAGAGAGAGAGAGGGAGAGTCCAGGAGAGAGAGAGAGGAGAGAAACAGAGAAGGGGGGTTTTGCCCCCTTGCTCCCGCACACAGCGCCCCCCCCACTGGGGGCGCTCAGCCGGTCGCCGGCCAGGGCGGCGCCGGGCGGCGCCGGCCGCCGGCAGAAAAGAAGAGGGGGCAGCGCCCCCTCAACAGAGAGAAGGAGGGGGCTGCGCCCCCTCCAGCAGAGAAAGAGGGGGGCTTTGCCCCCCTCCAGCACTGGCGCAGGGGCCCAGGCGGGCCCCTGGCCGCCCACGGCCGCCGGCACAGCGCCGGCGGCGCCAGAACCCGGGGTGGCGCCGGCCACCCCGAGGAGGAGAAGGAGGAGGGGGCTTTGCCCCCCTCCACAGCAGCGCACGGGGGGCGCGAGGCCCCCCGGCCGCGCCCAGGCCGCCGGCCTCGCGCCAGCGGCGGTCTGCCCACGCCGGGGCGGCTCCGGAGGAGAGGGGAGCCGGCGATGGAGGTGGACGTGGCCGGATCCAAGAGGAGGAAAGAAAAGAAAAGAAAAGAAAAGAAAAGAAAAGAAGAAGAGAGAGAAGATGGGGGGTGATCCCACGCCGGCGTTGACCGCCGGAGGTGGCCGTGGTGGCCGGAGGTGGTTCGGTGGAGTGGGCGTCGCTCAGATGGAGGAGGAAGAGAAGTGGAGGGAAAAAGAAGAAGGAAGAAAAAGAAAAAGAAAAAGAAAAGAAAAGAAAAAGAAAGAGAGAGAGGGTGATGGGAGAGGGATTTAATGAGGGAGAGGGGAGGTGTCTCCCCACGTGGAGGGGAGTAGGTGGGGTTGGTGAGAAAAGGAAGGAAAAGAAAGGAAAAGAAAGAAAGAAAGATTAAAAAAAAAATAATAATATAATAATAGGGTTGAAAAATCGACTGTCTCCGAAAAATCCCCAAAAATACCCGGAGGTAGAAAACGTCATCCTGAGGAATAATATGAAATCGGTTTTTAGAAATAAAATCCCGTTTTCAAATTAAAAATCCAGAAGCCAAACGCCGATACCGGTCTACACCGGGTCGGCCGGATTTTGATAAATTCCGAAAAATCCCAGAAAATGCATTAAATAAGAAAACATGATTTTAAGACGTAAAGTGAAAGCGGAATTCAGAAATTCAATCCCGATTGTAAACTAAAAATCCTGGAATCAGTTACCTACCGACTCCGAAGGAATTTCCATAAAATCATAAAATCCTCAGAAAAAGAATGTAAGTAAGAAATGTAATTCTAAAAGATAAAGTCTAAAGGACCATCATGAAATTCTAAACAGTTTGAGAATAAAAATCCAGGAATCGGTCAGCGGCACTGGCCGACACCGGTTTTGAAGAAATTCATTTTAATTCCAGAAAAATCTAGAAAATCATAGAAAATATATAATAATGGAAAATGATATTTAAAACTAAAATCGGTTAAATCGGAATAGTAAAAAGACCAAATCGAGTAATATTCTAGGATCGGGCCTTCGGTTCAGACTAGGGCTGACTCCGAATCCACGAATCCAAATCCAAGACAAAACAGTCATAAAAGGAATTCATAATACAGAATAAATACAGGAAACAAATCGAAAAAATACAATCGGAAAATCTGAATACGCAACTAAGTACGTATTCCGGGAACGGGGTATTACAATCCACCCACCTTACAAAAATTGCGTCCTCGCAATTTCGTTAAGGGGCAAATTGAATACAAAGGGGACAAGGGCTGGAATTTATACTAATTAAGATATGAAGCACTATAGGTAGGGCTCTCAAGTCAACTGAATAAAAATCATACTCTGCATTTCCGGCTGAAGATGTCGTGGCTGTGTAATAAATCTTTAGAATAATGCTGAATAATACTGATGATGTCGTGGCTGTGAAATAAATGAATACTGATGATGTCGTGGCTGTGTAATAAAGAAAACCCCGAAAATCCTGAGCATAATAAAGAAGACCGATAATTAAGAATCCCGATTGCTGTCCTCTGAAAGATAGCCAGATCAAGATCGATCTGGAGAATACCAAGCTTCATAGAATTGGCCGAAGAGATCACATAAGAGCTTCATTCTGAACCAGCCACTACCTCTCTAGTCTAGTCATATCTTAAAATAATATAAGGCTTCATAAAACCAAAACATAAAACCAAAACGGGGAAAGGATAGGAGAGATCAGGAATCCAAGGAAAAGATAGTCAAGGAGGGATTTGAAATCAAAGGAAAGATAGTCAAGAAATAGATAACTCTGCACTTGCAGTTGGAATGTATAACCAAGATTCAAGTATTCCAGTTGCAAATCTCTTTACCATTGATTTGCCTTCTGGACGTACTGAGGAAGTTAGAGCCTAAGCTCTGATACCAACCTGTAACGCCCCGATCCCGCTGATACGGGGACGTCACTGCAACGTATATACGTAAGTCCGAATTACCTTCCCGTATATACGCTAAGCATCAGTACAGACAAGAATCAGAGTACGGAAGCAAATGGTGCATTATACATTCCAACACATATATCCAATTACAGAATTATCACCAGATGTGATTACAATATTACAATAATATTATATCACTGATGCGCAATTGCGGGAATACAAGAGATATACAATATATATGAACAGTAAAAAAAGGGGCTCACATACATGTATACAAGGAACTGTACAAGTGAAAAGGGTAAAAGAGCACTCACGAGTTTGCTAAGGAAAAACTCGAGAGGCACAGAGGGGGTCTGGAAGGATGGAACTCTGAAAGGCCTGCTGGGGATCCACGCTACCACTGCGCTACTCCGATCACACGCTCCTAGCTCCATGACCTGGACGTGAGGATCCAGGGGAGTCAAATGATACTCCCCAGGCGAGTGTAGAAGGAAAACCAAGTGGTGAAGCAGGGTGAGCACAATAATGCATATATCAAGTGGGAATACTCAGGAGGCAGATAGGATAGAGCAGGTAAGAATAGATATGGCATGATAATCATAAAACAGGAAATCAGAATAAAACCAATCCGAGCTACCAGGTAGTTATAACATAATACTCATAAAACATGAAATCCGATATAAAGTCCGGGAAAAGCAAATACGGTAAGGCACATCACGGATTCATAGCTATTTAAGATGCAGGCTTTGGTATGCGTCCCATTCCACATACCTCTACTTACAACTTAAAGAGCCGATTATTATGACACTTTATTATTACTCGTCTTACCCATATATCTAGGTATGTGTCTCGGTGTACGGCCAACTCACATACATCCATATATAAGCAAGTCGAGGTTGTTATTGGAAATCAGCGGTTGTATCGACGAACTATGTTTACAGTGGGTCCCGTACATACCCGGGACCACGGCCACAGGATTGTTCCGTTGCATGGAAACGGAAGCCAGCCGCAAGGCTCAACAGGAGGGACTTATGTATGCCCTATAGATCAGGAATAAGGGAGCCAGCTCTCCCCTCGGTCCCCTGGAGTACCACAGGTCAGACCGGATATAGTGCACAATACCTAATGCCACTGTAAACACGAACACATATCGATATCCGCATGTTTCCCCCGACCCAATACAAGTTGGTCCTTTTTAGGATTTATTAGTTTAATTATCACTTTACGGGAATAATAGGAAATAGACATGATCAGGAATAAGGAGTACATAAGTACTATATAGTCAGGTCACTGCATGTAAAGCAGGAATACAAGTCACTGATCATGATACAGGATAATAAAGTAAAGTTCCCGTAAAGGTGACAATCACAAGTCAAGTCATCATGCTGGGTGTCAAGTGATAGCATGACAGAGTGGTGATATTAAGCAAGCAACCAAACATGATAAAAGATAGATAATAATCGGGTGGCAAGGTTATGTCAAGAGATTGATAATAGTCTGGGTAAGTCAGGTCATAACCAGAGGGTCTTACCAAATAGTAGCAAGTCAGGTGGTCAGGTGGTATACACTAGATGTCAGGTGATATACATGTGTTAAAAGGTAGCATGTAACTAACAGGTCTAAAATAATGGTATGGCCTGGTAACATAAAAGCAATGACCCAAAGTCCAACAAGTCCAACGACCACGAAGGGTCGGCCACGCATAGCATAAAGCAATAAATGATATAAAGCATGAAATACTATACATGAAGACTAGAGCAATCAATGAAATAGGAAAACAAGAGGGTAGCGAGTGAGAACACTCGCCTGAGTCACCAATATACCGAAATCCACGGAAGCTCGGGATGCGCCACAAAACCTGATATAAATATGTAGAGAGAAGATGAGAGAGAAAGAATAGAAGACGATGTTTGTCAAGTGACAAGTCAAGAGATACCTATATGTGATGTAAGTCTAGAGGGTAAGGTTCAGTTTCAAGAAAGGAATCAATTAAGACAGATATCCAAAGTTAGTCGACTAGGGTGGAATAGTAGTCGACTAATAGTGGAGTTAGTCGACTAGGAAAATGGGGTAGTCGACTAATACTGTGTAACAGAGAGTTGGGTTTGGTTTCAGGGAATAGTTAGTCGACTGGAGTAAAATAGGTAGTCGACTAACAGATACTCTAAGTCGACTAATTGTATGGTCAAGTCGACTAGAACTGAGATACAGAAAGTTGGGTTTTGATTCAGGAGTCGACTAGGGAGAAGGGTTAGTCGACTAGGGGGTTCAAGTCGACTAGGGTTTGTGATAAGTCGACTGGAGCCGAGAGTTGGGGTTTTCTGATTCAGGAAAGGTTAGTCGACTAGGGAAGAATGGGTAGTCGACTAATAAGCTATAGTCGACTAATAATATAGTCAAGTCGACTAGAGCCGAGAGTTGAGTTCTGGTTCAGGACAAGGTTAGTCGACTAGGGTCAAGAGTGTAGTCGACTAAGGGTCTCAAGTCGACTAGGAACTAGGGTAAGTCGACTGTGTAATCAGAAAGGTTACGTTTCAATAACAGATGGGTTAGTCGACTAGGTCCTAGGTCAAGTCGACTAGTCGACTGGAAACAGCAAATAGAACAGATTTCTAGGGTTGGTTTGATAATCAAATAGCATGTTTACGAAGATACAAACCTATATGATATGGATACATGAATATACAAGGAATTAGACAAGTGTTGGTGAGTAGGAATACTCACATGGAACGGTTATTGGAAGCTCTATGTGTTCGGAAAGATCGAGGTTGACAATATCGCCAAATGGATCCACGGCGACACGATCGACGAAGGAAGCTACGGTCCAAATCCAAAGGAGGGTTGTTGTGGTGGTTGTGGTGAAGAGAGAGAGAGAGGGAGCAGGAGAGAGAAAGTGAAGAGAGAGAAAGAGAGAGAAATCTAGAGAGAGAAAGGAGATTTCTAGAGAGAGAAAGAGATGATGAGAGAGAGAGAATCAGGAGAGAGAGAGGGTGCGGTTGAGAGAGAGAGAGAGAGAGCTAGAGTGAGAAGGAGAGGAGAGAGAAAGAGAGAGGAGAGAGAAACAAGAGAGAGAGAGAGATCCAAGAGAGAGAGAGAGGGAGAGTCCAGGAGAGAGAGAGAGAGAGGAGAGAAACAGAGAAGGGGGGTTTTGCCCCCCTTGCTCCCGCACACAGCGCCCCCCCACTGGGGGCGCTCAGCCGGTCGCCGGCCAGGGCGGCGCCGGGCGGCGCGGCCGCCGGCAGAAAAGAAGAGGGGGCAGCGCCCCCTCAACAGAGAGAAGGAGGGGGCTGCGCCCCCTCCAGCAGAGAAAGAGGGGGGCTTTGCCCCCCTCCAGCACTGGCGCAGGGGCCCAGGCGGGCCCCTGGCCGCCCACGGCCGCCGGCACAGCGCCGGCGGCGCCAGAACCCGGGGTGGCGCCGGCCACCCTGAGGAGGAGAAGGAGGAGGGGGCTTTGCCCCCCTCCACAGCAGCGCACGGGGGGCGCGAGGCCCCCGGCCGCGCCCAGGCCGCCGGCCTCGCGCCGGCGGCGGTCTGCCCACGCCGGGGCGGCGCCGGAGGAGAGGGGAGCCGGCGATGGAGGTGGACGTGGCGGATCCAAGAGGAGGAAAGAAAAGAAAAGAAAAGAAAAGAAAAGAAAAGAAGAAGAGAGAGAAGATGGGGGGTGATCCACGCCGGCGTTGACCGCCGGAGGTGGCCGTGGTGGCCGGAGGTGGTTTGGTGGAGTGGGCGTCGCTCAGATGGAGGAGGAAGAGAAGTGGAGGGAAAAAGAAGAAGGAAGAAAAGAAAAAGAAAAAGAAAAGAAAAGAAAAAGAAAGAGAGAGAGGGTGATGGGAGAGGGATTTAATGAGGGAGAGGGGAGGTGTCTCCCCACGTGGAGGGGAGTAGGTGGGGTTGGTGAGAAAAGGAAGAAAAGAAAGGAAAAGAAAGAAAGAAAGATTAAAAAAAAAATAATAATATAATAATAGGTTGAAAAATCGACTGTCTCCGAAAAAATCCCCAAAAATACCCGGAGGTAGAAAACGTCATCCTGAGGAATAATATGAAATCGGTTTTTAGAAATAAAATCCCGTTTTCAAATTAAAAATCCAGAAGCCAAACGCCGATACCGGTCTACACCGGGTCGGCCGGATTTTGATAAATCCGAAAAATCCCAGAAAATGCATTAAAGAAGAAAACATGATTTTAAGACGTAAAGTGAAAGCGGAATTCAGAAATTCAATCCCGATTGTAAACTAAAAATCCTGGAATCAGTTACCTACCGACTCCGAAGGAATTTCCATAAAATCATAAAATCCTCAGAAAAAGAATGTAAGTAAGAAATGTAATTCTAAAAGATAAAGTCTAAAGGACCATCATGAAATTCTAAACAGTTTGAGAATTAAAAATCCAGGAATCGGTCAGCGGCACTGGCCGACACCGGTTTTGAAGAAATTCATTTTAATTCCAGAAAAATCTAGAAAATCATAGAAAATATATAATAATGGAAAATGATATTTAAAACTAAAATCGGTTAAATCGGAATAGTAAAAAGACCAAATCGAGTAATATTCTAGGATCGGGCTTCGGTTCAGACTAGGGCTGACTCCGAATCCACGAATCCAAATCCAAGACAAAACAGTCATAAAGGAATTCATAATACAGAATAAATACAGGAAAACAAATCGAAAAAATACAATCGGAAAATCTGAATACGCAACTAAGTACGTATTCCGGGAACGGGGTATTACAGTCTATGAAATAGTTCTCGACTCCCTTGAACGGATGCCTTTCAGCAAGTAACGTTCGTACCTTCCCACTCCCGTCGATGTATTACATAACTTGATGGAGAGTGAAGGAATAATGGAATTACGATGAATCCATGGTCGTCCAAGCAGCAAATTGTATGAAGTGTCGGCATCGATCACGTAGCACGTCACTTCAGACTTTAAGTCCCCAATTTGACATTTGAGCTTGATCTTCCCCATTGGGCGCGTACCATTGGCATTGAACCCATAAATGGTAGTCTGGGTGGCGCTCAATCGGTGGGTAGGAATCCCTAAATGTTGCATGACCCGGCGAGGCATAATGCTCAACGCGGACCCTGGTGAAAGTACACCTAGCGGGCGGTGAATAGGTGTACGGCTAATCTAATGAACTAAATACGGAAATTAAAAACTAATTGCAACAACACTTAATGCAACCAACGAGTGTAGCCGAATTCCCGGTGAAGGGCTCTGGACTAACTCCTCTTGATTCCTCTGAATAAGAGTTGAGGCGCTATATAAAGCTCTCGTGGTTAAGCACAAGTGAGGCACACACAAACAAGCCAAGCATATAATATGAATGAGCAATATAAAATGATGCAATGACACAATATAAAAGAGAGAGAGGGTTAAGAGTCAATGGATCAAACGAAAACAACAAGATGTGTTTCGAGGTTCGAGCACCCAGCTCTACGTCCCCGCCTTCACCCAGAAGGATTTCTAATCCACTAACTTGTCCACACAGGACTCCCACACAGGGAACCTCCACTGAGGATTTGGGGCAATACAACCGGGAGTACACAACTCCTCTCTCAATTACAAACACAACCTCTACAAGAGAGGCTAGGCACAAAGGCACTACAAATCAATCACCTCACAACTTGAGGGATGGGCACAAAGCCAAACAACCAATCAACCTCTCACTAGAGGGATAGGGCACAAATCCACCACTCCACAAATCAACCTCTACCCAAGAGGGATAACACAAAGTAGGAGGGTTTACAACTTGGTGATCAAAAGACCACAAACCAATTCTTTTCCCACAAACAAAAAGATCCTATAGATAGGATAGAATGAAGCTCAAGTGTGAGAAAAACCAAAGGAATGAAAAATAAATACACAAAGAAAATCCTTGGGAAAAACTAAAAATAAGGATGAAGAAGTTGAACCAAAAACACTTTTCCCAAAATCACTTTTCTTTGATTTTCCAAACCCTAGAAAAACACCAAATAGAATGTAACTTTAGAGCCCAAAACTTCTTTTTGATTGCTGCAAAAACACTAGTAAGATCAGAAAATAAGCTCTCCAAAAACTTGTTAAAAACTGCTAAGAGAAAACCCATTTATATAGCCTTTTGAAAAACTATCCGTTGGCAGCCAAAAATGGTCAGTATTGACCATCCGGTCGACCGGCCGGTCGACCGGCTAACGGTCGAAATTTGATCGTTGCCACCACCGGTCGACCGCTCGGTCGACCGCCCTTACCCAAGAGTAAAGGGACTTCAGTCGGTCGACCGTGCGGTCGATCGGCCAAACCCAATGGCTTTTGAGTACGTCTCGTGCACGTCCGGTCGACCGTTCCGGTCGACCGGGTCCTGGTCCGGTCGACCGGTCCGGTCGACCGCCAGAGCCTGGCAGGGCTTAATTAGGGATAGAAAAACTTGGTTTTTAATTCTCAAATAAATCCCATAAAATCTCTAAAAATTCACAAAAATAAGTTCTTGTATTATCTTTGATATACAAACTTGTTTGAGTAAAAATCAAACCAAATTACAAACATTTTGAACTCTTTTTGTGTTATGGAAATTTTGCTGAAAACCAAATTCCGTATTTTCCAAAACTTGAATTTTTGAATTGAAAATTCGTTTTGTCCAAAACTCATCGAAATACAAAAACATGATATGAAACAACTTTGAAGCATGTTGTATATGGATATAATCCAATATACATGAAACATATATATATCCATGTTTTTGATATTAAATCCGAAAATAAGTTTTGTTAAAACACAAAACTCCAAACACATGAATAGGCATATCAAAATAAGTTTGTCTAAGATATGAAGCATACATGTTTACAGAACATATCTAATATACATAAAACCATGTAAACTTGTATTGATACTATCTATTCATGAAAACCAAGATCGGTTAAACCAAAAACCAAAACATGAAACGTGTGTGTGTTGTGAACTTGAGCATATCACACTATCTAATCTTTACAAATGGATCTAAAATAAAAACTAAAGTATGTACCGAGGTCTTCTTGATGAACTCCATCTTCAAGTCGACTCGATCCAAACCGTGATCCACGAGCTTGACTCCAACGAGTGCTATATATGATCTTTGACGCTCGGGCTCTTGAATCACCATGTGAAAGCTTCCAAACCATTTTTATTGAAGCTAATCACCTACTAATATCTTGGTTAAATATCTGAAACTAAACATCACAAGATTATTAGTAAACATAACTACATGAGTTAATCATCATCAAAACTAGAGTGGAAAGCCTCTGGGCCAACAATCTCCCCCTTTTTGATGATGACAAAACTCATGGAGTTATATATGCATGGATTAAAGTTAAGCTTCAAAGAAGCTCCCCTTAACTCATGCATAGCAATAAACAAAAAGATATGCAATGAATATTAAGCATGAAAATGCATAAATATGCATAAAACAAGCTTTTGATACCAAATACAAAACATGCTCTTGATACCAAACATGAAATGCATCAACATGCATAAAACAAGCTTTTAATAAATTATTTCTTCTTTACATAAACATGTTCTTAAATAATGCACTTGATACCAATTGAAAGATAATCAATATATAAAAATTCTTGATATCAATAAAATAAAAACAATAAGAGAAGTATAAAACAAAAACAACAAAATACTTCTCCCCCTTTTTGTAAATTAACAAATAAAAATCATGCATATAAAAATCATGCATATAAACTCAAATACTGCTCCCCCTTTTGTCAATCATCAACAAAGGAGTCAAAGACATACAATAAAACATATTCTTCCCCTTTTTTTTGACCGAAACAAAAATACTCAAGGGGTGAAACCAAAAACAAACATGATACGAATTAAAAAATATATCAATGTAGTGCATCATGATACCAATTAAAAGTGAACATATCAAAAACAATTTTTAAGAAATGTCAATGAAGGTAAATGAGGTATTGAAAACAAATCTCAAAGAAACCAATCAAAATTTTGATACCAAAATGAAAGATATATATAGATAGAATTGATTACCAATTCTTTCTTGATACCAATTGAAAGTAAACAAGTAAACATCTTGATACCAATTGTAAGTATTTTTCATTTTGAACATATGATACCAAATCAATATTAATTTTTCAATCATTTTTCATCATAAAGTATGAGAGTGCAAATCAAAGGTAAACAAAATACCAATTGAAAGATAAAATACGAATTTTCTCCCCCTTTATGAAATACCAAATAAAATGATGCATAAGCTTGTATTAGGATACCAATTGAAAACTAATCAATTGATATATAATATACATTAAAAATCAAGCTTAGCAAAACTAAAATTTGTGCTCAATGATATGGAGATATAGTAAGCACAAATAAAGCATATATATGTATGAGAAATTAGATACCAATCGAAATTGATACTATTTGAAGTGTAAACATACATATAAAAAACATATATGAGTATACAAGAGAATGTCAATATTGATACCAATTGAAAAAATCTAATGATACCAATTGAAACTATAATAAGATCAAGTGTATAACTCATACTTCCTACCACCCATTTCATGCACATGTTTAAAAATAATTTTCAATAAAGAACATAAAAGGCATGGTCGCCCAACCGACCGCCCTTAAATGGGTAGGGGTTTTCAAAAATAGGTTTGAAAATAAAGTATATTTGAAAAACTCTACCAAAGCGAAGAATACGAACTAGTTATATGAAAAACTTGAAAACTAGTACGAAATCCTTCAAGTAAGGAATAAAACAAAACTATATTCCATAAAACATGAAAATCATCAAAACTAGAAGTCCTTCAAGGTATATGTATGTCACGTTCAAACTAAAGTATACATATATATCCAAAAATAAACGAGTCCACAAAAGTATATGCATGAAGGCAAGTGGCTCAAGGATGTATATGTATAGTCAATAGTTTAGACAAAATAGACATATACATGAAGTTAAACATACAAACATGAAAAACATGTAAAATGGGTAATACAAGTCAAATGCATGAATCATCAAAACTAGACTATACTAGTACATCTAAGAAGTACAAATGAGCGTTCAAGCACAAACATATAATGGTCTATTTGTGGCTCACTAGTTGTACAAGTATATATCTAAGTTTTAATGAAAACTACCATCTAAACATGTAATCAAAACATGAAGCATCAAAAACTCATAAACATCCATATGATCATTATGTACATGCACATGCATTAGATCTAGGACATACACATTAGATAAACTAAAGTGAGAATACTAAATATAAATCTATATAAACATGGGTGTCTCAAATACTAATCATGTATATCACTAATCTAATAATCATGGCATATAGTATAATGAACATTAAAACAAAACATGCTACAAATGAATGTCATAATAAGCATGCAAACATAATGGGAGTAAGAGATTGTTACCAAACCAATAGGGCACATCTCCATATCTCCAAAACATGGTGGTCCTCTCCACCAAACTCCTCTTAAAAGTGATGCATCCAAATAGTCCTCTTTTAGCTCAGAACGAATCCACCTCAAGGCATCATCACTCTAACGTCATGCGAGAGCCCACACCTACATCAAATAGCATAGGGGTGGTCTTTGGTACCTATATCCTTTTGGGTCCATGGGGGTTAGTTCCTTTCCTAACCCAAACAAACTTAGTAGCTAAATTTGAATCATGTATACGATCATAGCAAAATTTAGCAAGGTGGCCCTTACGTCCACAATGTGTACAAGTGTACACATGAGCATACATCGTGTTATGGTTGTGACCGTGAGGAGCATGTGTATGTCGTGTATGGTGTGCATGCAAAGATGGAATTTGTTTCTTTTGAAATAAAGATTCCAAGCGTGCATGGTTTATGGCACAATGGCTCAAAGTGGAGCCCAAACAATCCATATTCTTCTTTAACAAATTTATATCATTTTTAATACTAGAAGATAAAGTGGAGCATGCAATAGGTGTGCTAGGTGAAGCTACACTAGCATGGCAAACATGTGAATCTATATCATTTTTCAAAGATTCATTTTTGTTTAAGCAATCTTTCAATTCTTGTGAAATCAAATTTATTTTATTTTTCAAAGAACTATTTTCTTTTAATACAAAATCAAATTTTGAAGTTAAATCCTCATTTCTCTTCAAAATATATTCACAATCATTTTTGCTTTTCAAAATTTTGTTTTCATTAAGTGCAAGATCAAGTTGGGATTTAAGCGAGTCACTTTCACTTGAAATCTCATCCCTTTCTTGCACAACATTCTCAAGTCTAGAAGATAAATTTTTATTTTCTTCTTTTAAATCAAGACTTTCCTTTTTTAAAAGTTTGTATTTTGAAATCAAATTTTCACAATTTTTAGCAAGTTCATCATTCATGGCTTATGCCTCTAAAGACTCATTGCAATAAAAACTAGTGCTAGTATCTAGTTGAGTTTTCGATTGTACCTCAAGGGAGTCATTCCCTTGGACCATGAGGCAACGTTCGTCGGACTTGTCTCTCCTAGATCTCCTCTTCTTATTGATAAGCGTTGGTAGCTCGAGAGATGTCAAAATGCTCCATACTGCAAAAGCGGATTCATGGTGAGAAAATACATGTAAATATTCTTTATCAAGAGATGCTCTAAGTGCCTTTAGGGCAAGTGCGTTGCCCTTTATATGCCTGCTATCACTAAGGTAGGATTCATTGG
Organism: Agave tequilana; assembly: GCA_038442645.1. Classification (NCBI taxonomy): domain Eukaryota; kingdom Viridiplantae; phylum Streptophyta; class Magnoliopsida; order Asparagales; family Asparagaceae; genus Agave; species Agave tequilana. The sequence goes on along the minus strand of JAVJIF010007411.1, from coordinate 168,155 downwards.
TAATGGCAAGGTAAACTCTATAACCTAGGGTTTTTAAATGACAACTCATCAGAACCTTCCATTTATCAAGTTTTGAGATATCAAACTTGGGAGGGACATCCATGAGTGCAAACAATATGTGTTCAAGTGCAAATGCAAAAGATAGATTAGCTAACCAAGATCACACTCCTAGGTGGTTAAACCTAATATCAGGAGCGTAGGCTCTGATACCAATTGAAAGTACACCTAGAGGGGGGTGAATAGGTGTACGGCTAATCTAATGAACTAAATGCGGAAATTAAAAACTAATTGCAACAACACTTAATGCAACCAACGAGTGTAGCTGAATTCCAGTGAAGGGCTCTGGACTAACTCCTCTTGATTCCTCTGAATAAGAGTTGAGGCGCTATATGAAGGTCTCGTGGTTAAGCACAAGTGAGGCACACACAAACAAGCCAAGCATATAATATGAATGAGCAATATAAAATGATGCAATGGCACAATATAAAAGAGAAAGAGTTAAGAGTCAATGGATCAAACACAAACAACAAGATTTGTTTCGAGATTCGAGCACCCAGCTCTACGTCCCCGCCTTCACCCAGAAGGATTTCTAATCCACTAACTTATCCACACAGGACTCCCACACAGGAACCTCCACTGAGGATTTGGGGTAATACAACCGGGAGTACACAACTCCTCTCTCAATTACAAACACAATCTCTACACAAGAGGCTAGGCACAAAGCCACCACAAATCAATCACCTCACAACTTGAGGGATGGGCACAAAGCCAAACAACCAATCAACCTCTCACTAGAGGGATAGGGCACAAAGCCACCACTCCACAAATCAACCTCTACCCAAGAGGGATAACACAAAGTAGGAGGGTTTACAACTTGGTGATCAAAAGACCACAAACTAATTCTTTTCCCACAAACACAAAGATCCTATAGATAGGATAGAATGAAGCTCAAGTGTGAGAAAAACCAAAGGAATGGAAAATAAATACACAAAGAAAATCCTTGGAAAAAACTAAAAATAAGGATGAAGAAGTTGAACCAAAAACACTTTTCCCAAAAATCACTTTTCTTTGATTTTCCAAATCCTAGAAAAACACCAAATAGAATGTAAACTTTAGAGCCCAAAACTTCTTTTTGATTGCTGCAAAAACACTAGTAAGATCAAAAAATAAGCTCTCCAAAAACTTGTTAAAACTGCTAAGAGAAAACCCATATATATAGCATTTTGAAAAACTATCCGTTGGCAGCCAAAAATGGTCAGTATTGACCATCCAGTCGACCGGCCAACGGTCGAAATTTGACCGTTGCCAACCACCGGTCGACCGCCCTTACCCGAGAGTAAGGGGACTTCAATCGGTCGACCGTGCGATCGACCGGCCAAAACCCAATGGCTTTTGTGCACGTCTCGTGCACGTCCGGTCAACCGTTCTGTTCGACCAGCTCCTGGTCCGGTCGACCGTCAGAGCCTGGCAGGGCTTAATTAGGGGTAGAAAAACTTGGTTTTTAATTCTCAAATAAATCACCTAAAATCTCTAAAAATCCACAAAAATAAGTTCTTGTATTATCTTTGATATACAAACTTATTTGAGTAAAAATCAAACCAAGTTACAAACATTTTGAACTCTTTTTGTGTTATGAAAATTTTGCCGAAAATCAAATTTCGTATTTTCCAAAACTTGGATTTTTGAATTGAAAATTCGTTTTGTCTAAAACTCATCCAAATACAAAAACATGATATGAAACAACTTTGAAGCATGTTGTATATGGATATAATCCAATATACATGAAACATATATATATATATATATATCCATGTTTTTGATATTAAATCCGAAAATACGTTTTGTTAAAACACAAAACTCCAAACACATGGATAGGCATATCAAATAAGTTTGTCTAAGATATGAAGCATACATGTATATAGAACATATCTAATATATATAAACCATGTAAACTTGTATTGATACCATCTATTCATGAAAACCAAGATCGGTTAAACCAAAAACCGAAAACCAAAACATGAAACGTGTGTGTGGTTTGAACTTGAGCATATCACACTATCTAATCTTTACAAATGGATCTAAAATAAAACTAAACTATGTACCGAGGTCTTCTTGACGAACTCCGTCTTCAAGTCGACTCGATCCAAACCGTGATCCACCGAGCTTGACTCCAACGAGTCCTATATATGATCTTTGACGCTCGGGCTCTTGAATCACCATGTGAAAGCTTCCAAACCATCTTTGTTGAAGCTAATCACCTACTAATATCTTGGTGAAATATCTGAAACTAAACATCACAAGATTATTAGTAAACATAACTACATGAGTTAATCATCATCAAAACTAGAGTGGAAGGCCTCTGGGCCAACACCTGAATCTACCTGAATGCGGTTTATTTTAGATGATCCAATATACCCTGTGAAGTATAGGGGTCGATCATGTTTCCCCTTCACCTGCATATCATCTGCCGTGAAGGTGATGCAGGGAGCATTTTGGGAGGCATGGAGGCAATCCTCTACATTTTCCTCCTGTGGTCCAGCCGGTATCTGGGTCAGGAAGACCTCGACATTAGCTAGGGCCTCTCTCAAAGCTTCTCTGATTGACTTTGACAGCCTCAGTAGCTCGTAAAGAGTGATTCTGGCCGGGATATTGGCCAGTTGAGCCAGGACGTCAAAGCGGTAAGGTGTTGTGGATCCTTCCGCGTTGTCTTTTAGGAGAGCTTTGAAAACTGAAGCTCTTTCTGCTTCTCCACCGGTTATTTCGCAGAGAGCTTGGCTGACTCTGTAGTGGGTTTAGGAGGGGTTGCCACAATTTCGTTATACTTTTTTAAATATGACTGGCCCGAACGAGTTTCTACCACGAGTGGTTGATTAGGTTCTGCGGCGAGAACTATTGTTTCCTCTTCTGAATCAGTGAGTGGGGAACATTGGTTCTCGCTTCTCGGGAAGAAGCGCACACCACGTTACAAGACGAAGCTTTCGCTTTACCTTTGGACCTTCTGCTGGTAACAATGGTCCATTGCTGGCCGTCCACAAGGTCGGGATGAACCCACATAACTTCCCCCTGGGGTGTGGGGACAGGTACAAGACCCTTCTCTCGCTGATGATGAGGGTCTATGTTGATCATTCTTAGTTCCCCTTTAGGGATGGGGACTACTCCAGAGGGTGTTGGAGGTTGTCTTCCAAACTGGAGGAATGATGTCATATTAGCCGTCACTTGCTTCTGCTCTGGACGGAGTTTAAGTACCTCTGAGTCAATCAGAGCCTGAAGGATGTCTTTGAAGACATAACAACTCTTGGTAGGGTATCCCAGCATCCTATGGTACAGGCAGTAGTTGGGATTATCGGTTTTACTGACTTCTTCAGGATGTCTAGCTTCAGGAAGCTTCAATCTATTGCTCTTATTAAGTAATTTGAACAGCGAGTCAACATGCTCGTTCTTGAAGGAATACTGCTTACTGGCACGCGGCTAGCTTGAAGAACCACTTCCCTTGACCGGTTGAGAGTTGATATGGGATTTGACTTCTGTCGCCAAGTTATCCTTCCTTTTTGTTTGAAGGGATGCGTCTGGCGTACGCCCTGTCGACCTTTCGGGTCTGGGCTTGTTTTCTTCTGCCCTTACCCTGGCGATAATTTCTTCAGCCTGTTCACCTTGCTGGATCAATTGTTTCCAGGTGCGGCTTTCAGCAACTCCTATTTGGGTGAGGAGCGGAGTTTGTAGATTGTGGCGGCATGTTTCCACCAGGGTGACCTGGGTCATACCGCTAGGACATCAGAGTGCTACATTCCGAAATCTTCTACAAATGATTTGACAGACTCCCCCTTTCGCTGCTTTGTAGCCAAAAGAGTAGGCATTGTGACCTCCGAGTCGTCTTCAAAGAAGCGTGTCAGGAAAAGCTTCTCCAAATCGCCCTAATTTTTAATGGAGCCTTCTGGGAGCTTCATGAACCATTCAAAGGCGAGCTCTTTTAGGGTGCCAATGAACAAACGTGCCAAGATGGCATCGTTATCTACCACGTTCCCCGTCTGAGACTTAAAGTAGTATATATGTTAGTTCGGTGACCCTTTACCGTCGAATGCTTGGAGGGTCGGATCTTTGAACTTGGGAGGGTATGGACAAGGTCCCCTCGGCCGGATATGGCCGGACCACTCCTACTTCTTGGAGTCCTTTCCGATTAGTAAGGGCCTCGAGACGTTACTCTAATTGATTCATTCTTTTAGAATGAACCCCTCCATGGTCCTGGTTGTCTTTATCCTTAGATGAGGATTTAGACGAGCCAGAAGTAGATTGTTCTTTCTCCTCGATATGTATAGAAGATGAGCTTTCTCCCTCTTTTCGTTTACCTCTAGACTTTTTAGAGGAGGCTTTGTCGGTTGACTTTCTCTTGTTTTCAATCAATTGTGCCAGCATCTGCTTGAGGGTATCGATAGATTCTTGTTGAGCACGAATCATCTCGAATTGTTCCTTCTGGACCTGGGCTTGCTGCTCCAAGCGCCTGACTGTCTCCTCAGGAGTATTTGTCATGTATATAAAGGCCTCCTTCTCTATGGAAGAGTTCGAAGCCTGTGACTCTGCAATAGCAGAATGCGAGTCATTTACTTCAATGCCCGAGCTAGGGCACTGTAATTGATCGGGGCAATTATCCCAGTCCGAGTGCGAGTATGCCGGTACACTCCTTCTGGTTCTGTGTCAGACTCGTCGGAGCTGACCACATGTTGCTTTCCCCTACTCCTGCTTGTCATGTTTACAGTGATTTCAGGGTACTCAGTGTCAGAGAAAGTCCTTCTTTTGTGGGAGCGATTTCTTTTAGCTGATCGGGAGCTAAAGTTAGCTATCTGAATTTAGACTGCTGGCTTGCACGTGAACTGCAATGGCACTCAGAGAGCATTGTGATAAGCCATTGCAGCAACACGATGGAGTGATCCGACGAGCACTTCTCTTCCTTGTCAAATAATCTCTTAGATCCGTGAGAGGGGGATCGCAGAGATTAGCCTCGGATTGTCGAGGGTTTTTTTAACTTGCGAGAGTTCTCCTTGCTTCGCAAAGCTAAGACGCAAGGTTCTGAGACGTGGGGCTCATGAACACAACTCTTGCGTCACGGCTCTGGAACGCGAGTCTGGCGTCTCTGCTGAGAAGAGACGCGGCTCTCGTGCTGCTGATTGTCGCATCTGGATAAAGATGCTTGAGAAACGCAGGGCTGCTGGGTCCCGCGCACAGAGGCGCGGTCTCGTGTCTTTGACAAAGAGCACGAACTTCGTGTTGCTGCTTGTGGCATTTAGGAAGCGATGCTTCAGAAACGCGAGCTTGGTGAATCTCACTTTTGGGTTGCCAAACGCGTACTTCACGCGTTTGACATTGACATGGTTCAGAAGAGACGCCGGTCCGAACCTCGCGTCTTACCTTTGTTGGACAAATTGTTATTCCAACTTGCAGTTTATGCATACGCCGCCTCTGTCGCCGGTTGGCATTCCGGTTACGTCGTGTGGGTTGAAGGGAACCCCCGGTAACCAGGCGCTGAGGAAGGGGATGGACAGGCTGAACATCAGGAACGTTAACCACGCGGTCTCCTGGGAGACGTTGACGCGGGCGTTACGCATGATGCGATTAGCCACGACATCCTTCTCACCAATCGCGTCTGAGAGGATCTCAGAGCGGACTTGAGAGCAAATCCCCGAAGAGACTTTTCAGTAGACCCGCGCCTTAGGGCTCTTGGAGCCGAAAGAGAGGAACTCTTCATACTTCGCCTGGTCGAACTCCACGACAAGTGATTCGACCGTTTTTCCCATATAGGTGACGTCACCTTGCGCTACAACTTGCTCATCAGTAGAGAAAGTGGTCCCCAATGGAGTCGCCATCTCTTGTTTGGTGGGAGAAAGATCCTCGTAAAATTTCCTTAAATCAAATGAAAGATTACAACGGATTAATACTCAGACTACAAGGGAGGGAAGATATTCACAATTGAATCTCCCCTTTGTTTAATGCTGGGTTCTTGGTGTGGCGATGGAAAGTGAATCTTGTTTTCTGTTGACCGGGTGAACGTCAGGACCTCTTGGGAATCCTCTCTTTGGATAGCAGACGGAGTAACACAGCTCCTGTCAACCGAGAATCTCAAAGAGATTGTAGGCAAAGATTAACTTGTACGCAGCAAGTTATTCGAAGAGTTGAACTCTCTCTTTCTTTTCAGTGGAAGTCTTGGTGCTTCTACAGCTCACAAGCGAAATTCTTTTTCAAAAATTATCTGCCCGACCGACCCCTTCTCCCAAGCAAACGGGGGTGAACGTGCCCCTAAAAATGCTCTATAATGGGGGGGTAACTTCCTCATTACGTGGGCAGTAATTGACCCAATAATGAGAGCAGTTATAACCGAGACGCAGGTTTCGACCCTCGCGTCTTGGCGCTGCAATGATGCTGAGACACGGGTTTTGACCCTCGCGTCTTGGCGCTGCAGTGATGCTGAGACGCGGGTTTCGACCCTCGCTTCTTAGCGCTGCAGTGATGCTGAGACGCGGGGTTTCGACCTTCGCATCTTGGTGCATCAATGATGCTGATAATTAGCCCTGCATCTGGAGTTTGGCCTCTGCTTTTTGATGACTTGTCTTTAGTGATTTTTAGACAGCCTACATCTTGCTTTACTCAGATGTGGATATATGTGCGCTGGGACGCTAGTTCACATATCTAGACATCTGGGTAAGACGAGTAATAATAATAATAAAAGATGCCCGCTATGAATCTGTAGTATGCCTTACCATGTTTGCTTGTATCGGATTTTACTTCGGATTTCCGGTTTTATGATTATTATACTATACCTGTTCACATCCTGCCTTTGCATTTGTATTTTATTCCACCAGTCTCCTGCTCTTATCTTATCATATCATGAGTATTTCCTGCCTGATATCAATTGCTGTATATCTACTTACTCCTGCATGCTTGTGCTCACGACACGGTTTTCAATGCATATTTATGACTTGGATTTATCGATACACATGTGCTTTATCTCAGCACGCCATCTGGCTTTCGCATCACTACTCACCGGGGAGTTCTGACTCCTCTGGATCCTCATGTCTAGGTTTTGGAGCTTGGAGCGTATGGATCCTCTCAGTTGTTGATCAGAGTGGCGCAGCTGAAGCGTGGATCCCCAGCAGACCGTCCAGAGCCTTATCCTTCCAGGCCCCCCTGTTCGGCTCTAGAATTCCTCTGCTATGACTCTGAGCCACCTTTTGTACTGTTTATACTTGTACCATCCTTTGTATTCTAGCAATTGCGCAATATTGGTGATGTAATATTCTTGTAATATTTGTCACATCTGGTGATAACCTTGTAATTGTACTCATATGTTAGAATGTCCTTCCGTACTCTGATTCTTGTTTGTACTGATGCTTAGCGTATATACGTGAGGGTATTTCTGACATGCGTATATACGTCGCAGTGACGTCTCCGTACCCGTCGGATCGGGGCGTTACACAAAACATGTTTAGATGTATGATCCACTGTAACTAATAGCATTACATGATGATGATAATGTGTGCAAAATGTATATAGAGAGCAAAAACACTCATATGTGATAAGTTTATCTAATATCCATGTTTGACAAATTTCATATGTAACATGACTTCACATTTGAAGCTCTGTATTTTCTACACATTACATTACGTTATATTTTGCATTTAAAATTGTTTTTACATGTCTTGAGAAGCAAACATAAAAGGTGTTTAGACGCACTATGCTGTTTCGATGTCGGATGTGGCATTGTGTTTTTAACGTTGGGTTAGAAGATCGCATACTACATGATCCACCGAATCCGAAAACACTCTCTCTCATCCCCCCCGCGCCCCGCGTCCCCCCTCCGCCCCCCCCCCCCCCAACCCCCCCCCCCACACACCCACACCCACACACACACACACAAGCAACAGCCGGAGCCTCTCACCTCTTCATCAGTATCTGTCAACTTGTTCCCTCTGGCAGCTGTTGCGTGGCTACGATCTAATCTATGTTCAGGTCTGATTATTGACAAAGATGGCCGCTTATTAGTGGTTGTGCTTATCTTCACATTTTATCATATATATATATATATATATATATATATATATATATATATATATATATATATATATATATATATATATCAGAAAAATGTATATCAGCCTGCGGGCTGAGAGTACTCTCTCAGCCTGCGATGACGTGGCTCAATTTGTCACTTCACTGACTCGCGGCACGCTTTTAGGGAGAAGTTAAATTACCAAATACCCCTTATGAAAAGCAACTCTTTCGGTAACCTTCCTTATTGTTTATTATTATTTTTTGCCGCTCTTTATAGGTTTTAGGTCATTCTATATAAATTACTTTTCCCCCTATTTCCTTACCTCTTTTTGAAAGATCTAGTTTTTCCTTTTCAGCCTGCGTTAAACTTTTTTCTAAAAATATAAAATCTTTTCAGATCAATTTTTTCTCCAAAATATTAAATGTCGACGTCTGAGCAGTCTACTGGCGATCTAAATATGGAAGATATTGCATCTGGTTCTACTTTCTCTCAGAATATTGAAAATCTTGAAGGGTTGACATCTTTGCATGCCGATCAACAGGTTTTAATTGTTTCATTTTTTTTAAAAACAATTTCTTAAATATTGAATTTTTCTCTTTAAGTCTATGAGGTACTGCGACCTATAACAAATGATTTAAAGTTTCAGAAATGCGACCGTTTTAATATTCGGTCGCAATCTTATTTGAAAATAATCTCCGGCTGTGAAATCTTTTTTTTTTTGGGTATGCGTCTTAGGTCGCAGTCTTTTGTAAGGAGTAATATAGCTTTCGTCACATACGGGTAACTGCGACTTAAGTCGCAGTCTTTGGTAAGGAGTAATATAGATTTCTTCACATACAGGTATCTGCGACTTAAGTCGCATTCTTTAGTAAGGAGTAATATAGATTTCTTCACATACGGATAACTGCGTCTTAGGTCGCAGTCTTCAATAAAGGAGTATTATAGATTTCATGTCGTATGTGAAATCTTATTTTTATTTACTGCGACTTAGGTCGCAGTCTTTAGTAAGAAGTAATATAGATTTCTTCTCATACGGATAACTGCGACCTTGGTCGCAGTATTTTAATAAGAAGTAACATAGTTTTCATCTCTTATGCGACTTTGGTCGCATTTATATAACTTATATTTTATATTACAGTGATATCTAAAAAATATTTATATTCATTTAATTCGTGTAATTGTTTTTTGTAGGATATGAATGCACATGGAGAAATGTCTGGAAGCTCAGATAAGTTTATAGGGAAACAGTTCCTGTCGGATATGGAAGCATACAATTTCTACAATTGTTTTGCAAGGAATAGAGGTTTTAGCGTGAGAAGAAAATGTACAGTAAGTCACGGAAGCCTCCTTATGAGATTATTTGCAGAAAATTTTGCTGCAACAAGGAAGGTCTGAAGAAGTTGTGTGACAAAAGACAAGAGGGGCTTACAGTGCATCGTCGAGTTAACACTAGAGTAGCTTGTCCTGCTGAGATGCATATCCGTCTTCGTTTTTTTTGGACAAAAGACATTGGGTTATCACAAAATTTGTTGATACTCATTAACATGAATTGTCAAGCCCGGATAAGGTACATCACCATTACTCTCATCAGAATCATCGTTCAAAAATTAGCAGAAGCATTATGACCAATCTGGTTGATGTTGGAATGCGGCCTTCAAATATTTCCCGCGTTGTTAATGCAATGAGCCAGGGAGAAGGCTGTGAAGAAGTGAGCCCTCAACAAGTTATTGATTTCACTCGTCAACGTAGAAATAACTGCGGTCATGAGTTTATTGCTATTATCAAATATTTTTAAGAGAAAGCCGAGACCGATCCAGAATTCTTCTTTTCAAGTGAAGTCGATAACGCGGGCACACTTAGAAGCATTTTTTGGGCTGATGGAAGAGCTATTTCCTCGTATCTGAGGTTCTGTGATGTGATCGTTTTTGACACAACATACAGGACTAATCACTTGAGCTTGCCATTTGCTCCATTCACTGGAGTAAATCATCACCGGCAGTCAATTTTGTTCGGTTGTGCATTGCTTGCTGATGAGCAGAGGGATACTTTTGTTTGGTTATTCCAAAAATGGCTCAAGTGCATGCATGGAGTTGAACCGAAGCTGATTATTACTGATCAGGATGCGCAGATTGGTGACGCCATCAAGATTGTTTTCCCAACTTCTCGACACCGTTACTGTTTCTGGCATGTGCGGAAACATATTGCAGAGCAACAAATCCCAATGTCAAACAAGTATGGAGAATCTATGGTCTCCGATTTCCATGCTTGGTACACCTCCCGCGATATAAGCACTTGTGAGGAATGATGGCGTCTGATGAATGAAAAATATCAGTTAGAAGAAGAAGATGACAGTTGGTTGGTGAAGATGTACAGGCTCCGTGGACATTGAGTTAATGCATATCTCAAGGATGTTTTCTGCGCTGGAATGACAACCAGTCAGAGGTCCGAGAGTATTAATTCCTTCTTTGATGGTTTTGTTAACTCAAACACTAAACTAGTGGAATTTGTTCACCAATATGATAAAACTGTTGCTTCCCGTCGTACATCTGAATCTCTTCAAGATTTTAGGGGTTTGAATTCTGTGCCCAATTGTACATCCAATCCATATGAGATACAGGTTTCGAAGTTGCATACACCGAAGATTTTTCAGTTGTTTCAGAAGGAATGGGAAGTTGTAATGACACTATTTTCAGAAGAGGTGGAACATGACAAACCTGGATCAATATATTTGGTTGGTAATTTTTCAGAATCAAAAGACAACTGGGAAAAGGTCAGTTATGATAAGCGTGAGGAACTTCATATTTCTTGTAGTTGCTCGTTATTTGAAACAGAGGGTATCCTATGTAGACATATTCTGTGTATTTTGTGGCGCAATCACGTTACACATATACCGGAATCATATATACTTCAGAGATGGAGGTTGGATGCTCGTTACAAAAACGTTGCAATTGAAAATGGCATGAAGCCTTTTCCCAGTCAGGGCACTCCACGGACGGCTAGATTGTGGACAGTACGTTCAAAATTTAATGCAATTCTTGAGATGGTCGCTGATTCTGATGAAAATCTTTCAAAGTTGGAGGCAGTTTTGGAAAGTTTTGCCCAAGATACCACTAGAGAACACAGAGCCATGTCAGGAAATGATCATTCATCACAGCCTAAAACTGCGGTTGGTTCCAGTGGATCCGTTGTCGTATTGCGAGATGGTGAAGAATTGAATATACGTGATCCATTGGTCCTGTACCAACCAAGGGGAGGCCTAGAGCTGCATCCAGGCTTAAGTCTGGTTTTGAAGATTCTATATATCAGAAGGAAGTTAAGCATCGAAGATGTGGTAACTGCCAAGAGCTGAGCCATTACATGACTGGTTGTCCGTTACTGGTATTACATTAAACCTTTTAATCATTTTTTTTATACCGATTAATATTTAAAATTCTTACTATTTATTTTTTTTATTGGCAGAAGAAGTAGGTTTGGGTTGCCTCCACCTCGAAGGAACAAAGACTTCAATTTTTTATGAAGTGCGACCATGGTCGCACAGTGTAGAGAAATTAAATCGCAGTCTTTGATTTCTACTGTATTATTTTTTGTATGTAGTTGTACTTTAAAGTTCTACTGCTACAAAATTCTTCTTTAGAGTATATTTTTTTTGTATATAATGTAGTACATTTAAACTGTTACGTTAGTCAGATACTTTGGTCGCAGTGTACATGGTTAATTGCGACCAAGGTCGCAACATTGTTATTGATAAAGATGGCCAGCAATTGCAATCTAGGGTCACAATACATGGACTGCGACTAAGGTCGCAATACATTAGGTAGGTGTTTGCTTTATATTAACATGCATAGCGACCAAGGTCGCAATGTTGTTTTTGATTAAGACTCCCACCAGCAACTGCGACCAAGGTCGCAGTTTTGTTGTTTTATTAAGACTGCCGCCAGCAACTACGACCAAAGTCGCAACCTTCATATTAAAATTTACTTTTCGGGTGAAATAATTTAATTATTAACTGCGACCTTGTTCGCAGTATATTCGTTTAGCGTAAAATAGTTAAAATGAAGATTTGTAACAATTGTACAGCATTTTCTACCTAATCCCTTGGACCACGTGAATATCTCCCAAATTTATTTTCTACCTTTTCCCAAAAAATTGTATACTTCCTAGGTGACTATTCAGTTATCCAAAACAGTTTAAAAGATAATACACCATAACTTTAAATTACTTTGAACTGCAAAACAGTTCATTATTGCGACCATAGTCGCATTGGGAACTGATAAATGATTAAGTAACTGCGACCATTAACGCTATCTCGATTAAAGTATTGCCGTATAAGGAACCGCGGTATCTCAAATAGGTCATTACTGCGACTTAATGTTTATTTCTAACATCAGTACGCAATAGTAAATTCCAAGTTGTAACAAATGTATAATGAAAATAATCAATGGAACTTATAATGAATAAATGTATAGAAATGTTTATAAATTCAATCAATACAACAAAAAATTATGCAATAAATTGCAATTGCAATTATTTTTACATTTATAAATAAAAAAAAGTGGTATATCAATAATTTGTCAACTGTCAGTCTTGAAATGCCATCCGTCGTATCATTTCTGTTTCTTCATCCCAACTCTTCTCTCTATCTGCAAGTATCATGTTTTATTCATCACAAAATCTGCCCCAATGATAGGTAGACCAAATGTGAGGGCAACATCCTCCACTGTTAACTCAATCTGTTTGCCCCAAATTCTAAAGGTCCTTGTATCCCTATCATACTGGTCTAAAATACGCAGCACAGCAACGTTTGATTTTAGACCCTTTTCAGCCCCAAATTGTTCATTGTAGAACGCCATGAAGATTGGGCCAAATGGGGTATTGTTCATCGCCTCTACGAAATCTGTGTGAATGTACTTTTTAAATTTCTTCATCAACTCGCACATAGATTTCAGGTTTGATCTCAGAGGACGAACCTTTATCTGTTGTTTACCTACATAGTAAGAAAAAATAAACAGTTCAGACCAATGATCATTTAAAAATTATAAGGGGGTCAAAGGCATATTTGTTTCTAATAAACTGCGACTTCGGTCGCAGTCATACAATGTAAACACAAACAACTTGCACCCGGACGACACTGCGACCAGTGTCGCATAAGACTACAGTGCAATCATACACTGCCACCAATGTTTGTAAAAAGCATATTTTCTTTTATAAACTGCGACCACGGTCGTAGTCATACTTTGCAAACATAAACTTGGACCAAGGGCGACACTGCGACCAAGGTCGCATAAGACTACAGTGCAATCAGAAACAACTTCGACCAGGGTCGACACAGCGAGCAAGGTCGCAAAAGACTACAGTGCAATCAAAAACAGCTGCGACCCAAGACCGCACTGCGACCAAGGTCGCATAAGACTACAGTGCAATCAGAAACAACTGCGACCCGGGTCGACACTGCGACCTAGGTCGCCCAAGACTACAGTGCAATCAAAAACAACTGCGACTCGTTTCGACACTGCGACCAAGGTCGCATAAGACTACACTGCAATCAGAAACAACTGCGACCCAAGTATGACAAAATAAATGACGTTAAATACACTGCGACCTTGATCGCAAGAGACGACAACTCATATTTAAACAATTGCGACCGAGGTCGCATGCAGTGTATGCACATCAATTTTTTCGAAAATACTAAGACATAGTAAAAATAGAAGAAAATAAAAAAAAGGTGAAAAAAATAGGACCTTTATCATCATGTTACAAAATTTATAAATTTAAAAATTTATTCGACATCTAAAGTTTCAAAATCTCTTTCTTAACTGCGACCATGGTTCCAAGATTAAAAAAAAATTAAAAAAAATTGCGACCTCGGAAATAAATCTGGAAAAATTTAAAACTATTAAAATATACAAATGCTAAATTTTTTTGAAAATATCAATTTTTGTAGTACCTTTTTCCACGGATGATTTCTTAGGCGCCATCAGTTGCAAATATATTCTTTAAAAAAGGATCAAATTTGTCAAAGAAAATAACTATTTTGGATCAGAATCGCCGGTTGAAATTTTAGAGCTGTAAATTTTTTTGGTAGCCAACTTTTTTTACATACGGTAGAAAGTTGTGAGGGAGGGTATTTTCGGAAAATACAATGTTGAGGTGACTGGCATTAAATTGGGCGGGATTTTTCAAGATTTGTCCGCCAAAATTGATGACAGATGTGGGGCGGTGATTTTGCCACGTCCGCCGGCTGAGAGAAGTCTCTCAGCCTGCCGGCTGAGTTACAGTAACCCCTATATATATATATATATATATATATATATATATATATATATATATATATATATATATATATATATATATATATATATAGTGAGTTGATCCCCTAAGAACGGCTCTCACGAATTCATGTGAGAACTTTCACGTGGGCCGTCGGATCTGATAGAGATCTAGTTTTATTTGATTTGATCTATCAGATCCGACGACCCACGTGAAAGTTCTCACAGAAATCCGTGAGAACCGTTCTTAAAGGATCAATATATATATATATATATATATATATATATATATATATATATATATATATATATATATTGCAACTTTTGGCAATTCAAGTATGGGTGCAGCTCGGAATGGCTCAAATGTACGCCACCAACCCAATCTTCTGATTTAGGTTGGACTCAGGTTGAGAATTTGAAATACCCAATTAAATCTGAATATTAGTACTAAACTCAAAAATATAAAAAAAATGTAAATAATAAAAGTGATACGCAGATAAGAATAACATCACAAAAATAAATTTTAGTATCTTGATTACCGCTATATATATACAGAAAATAAAACAATATAAGTAAGATGAACTTGTCATAATTATTTTGGGGAAACTCTCGTTCGACCCAAGATGGCTTCTGCCTAAGGATGCGATGCGATCCCTTGCTAAGAAGTATCACAATGGACTTAGGTGCGGCGGTAACTTTCTGGGGTACTCGAAGGAAAAGAAATAATAAAATTTTCAATATCCTCTTTCAAATCTTTTTATGTATGATATACTTTTATTCATTATTGGGTTGATCTTCTAGGGAGATCGTGGCGAGGCTCTGAGGCCGATGGACACCGGTAAGGGCTCTGGCAGTCAGGCAGGGGAGCGTGGCCAGCCGGGACGTGATGGGACTTATGGAACGGCCTGACTTTTGTGTACCTTAAAAAAAAAAAACAGTGTGTTGATACTGCGAAAGAAAATAAAAAGTAAAAAGAAAATAAAAAAAATACTAAAAGTGTCATTGATTTGGTCTCCATCATCATCAACGGGCCTGTTTGGTTAAAGGTGGAAGTGAGGAATTGAGGAAGTAGTAATAATTCCCTTTAGAACTTGGGAATTAGTTAGTAAGTTTTCCGGTGTTTGGATGTTGTTTGGAAGTGTGGTTTGGAAAATATTTTGTCTTTTTTATGTTTGGATGGTAATGTGAAAGTGGAAGTGGAAAAGTTGACCACAAAGTTGACCGTAAAATATTATTAAAATAAAAATTAATTATGAAAAATAAAAAATAGACTGTAATTAGAATACAAGTGAGATTTACATGATCAAAAAATTAACTTTTTTGTGCTACAATTTATTACAAATGAGATTTACATGGTCACAAAATTAACTGTAGCATCCTGGAAGTGAGGAAATGATTGTGTAAAAAAGAAAAGATTAAAGGAAAAAAGGTTTTCTTATTTTTTTTTCCGATATTTGAATAGATAGAGAAGTGAGCAATTATACTTCCCTATTCCCTTACTTCCGCCCACCTTCTTGCAACCAAACAGCCCCAACAAGAAGAAAAGTGGAGCAAGAGATATTAAAACAAAATTAATCAATCTCTCTTCTCTGCGTGCTGAGAGTTTGTCCAATGGCTTCTCCTTCGAGAGGATGGACGAACGCCAGAGTATCTACCGTCGCCTCTCGCGTCTTCTTCGTCCTCATCGTCTGCCAATTCCCTCTCTTTAGGTATCAAACAATCCATTCATTTCTCTCATTATTCTTTTTGATGGTCTTTTTTCTGTAATTATGCATTTTTTTAGGGTAACTCAATATGGGCTTGGATTATGGTGCCCTTCAACATGATTTTAATCTTTGTTCCTCAAATACTCGATCCTCTGTGTAATCAGCATGTATATTTGCAGTCTATTGAAATTTCTAGGTATGATCAAATCTTCTGAAGTAAAATTAGTGTCCCATGTTGAAGGTTCAACCTGGAAACTAACAATGAGTCATTAAATTTCTAGGTATGATCAAATCTTCTGAAGTAAAATTAGTGTCCCATGTTGAAGGTTCAACCTGGAAACTAACAATGAGTCATTACAAATTCCATTCACTGCAGCAACAAAGGAAATGGCTGTGGATCTGATTATTGATAGTTATCAATCTCAAACAACTGATAGTGTTTTCACTAGAGTATTCACAAAAAAATTGAGTGGGAGGAGAATGAGCATATGAAAGAAAATAGGAAATGAATCACTATCAATGATTCGGGATTATATCTAAGGTTGTAAAAAGGTCGTTACCTCTACACATCCTAACCCATCTACATAGTGCTTTCGCGTCCGTAAGATTGTCATGAAAGAGGATTCCAAATTTTCCTTTGGAGCAAGTGATTTGTAAGACGGGAAGACGTAACTTTTAAGGATAGGACACTCTTGTGAAGAGATTATAGCCTCCTTACATCCCTACCGATTACCCTCTTTATAAAGGAGGAAGACTTCTCGTCTCCCTTGGGGAACATCTCGTCTGAGAAAGACCATCTCGTTCTCACTAATGACTCCTCGCCGCCTTGGGGAACATTTCGTCTTAGAAAGACTATTCGTTCTCACTAGTGAGAAACTTTTACTTCCTTCTTCTTTTTATTAGTAGGACACCTGAGATCACCTGATCCGCAAAGAAGGAACACAATGAAAAGTTGAATTTAATGCAGGACACATCTGAGTTATAAGACTACATTTCTTATCTTGAACTATACATTTCCCGAGATCCCAATAAATGAATAATAAACCCAAAAATGATGTATATGGATCTTTTATGTCCAAAACTTTAAAATATGAACTCAATTAAGGAGATGATAGAGATTATCTAGTGTCAAATGAATATATTTAGCAATTATGGCTTTTGGTGAGCAATCCCTTGGCTAAAGGGCCCAGGTACAAATTACAATTCCAAACATATTTTTATTGGTTAATTATAGGAAACCATGTGCTTAGAGAAACCTCTTTTGGTGTTGAAGAATCTTACTTTATCAGTAGAAAAAAATCTTTCTTGGTTGACTAATAAAATATCTTTGTTGGTCTTTCATGTTGTGGATCTTAAAATATATAGTGGAAATAATGTAGAACAAGGAAAAAATGTAAACATTTATAGTATTCATCATCATATGTCCTTTTTTCTATTGGAATCAGTTTGTCTATGAAGTACAAGGATTCATGAAACAATGAAGGTTTTGAATAAAATTTTGAACAACTCCTAACTTTATGCCAACCATCTATATTGGTGCGAAAATTCCAAGGACAAGAGACAACAAAAGGATAGGTGGAAGGTATAAAAATTACCTTGTCCTCCTAGAATATTCTTGTGCAACCAAGAAGCAACCCTCCAAAATTCGTCTAGACTAAGAATCTAAAAGAAGGGAAAGGCGATTTTTGCGCTATAGAAAATTGCCTTTAACTCCTTGGGACAGATAACGACAGAGTGAAAAAGAACAAATTCCCCACATTAACAGTCTGTTCACAAGGAGAAATGCTATTAAAGCACTCTTTACGGGTTGTTATCAGTATCCTGGTGCATGGAAGGCCATGCACTTCTGGATAATGCGTTTGTTTGGCATCTAAATAACCTTTGAAATGCATTAGGTTTTCCTCTTAATCTTTTTAATTGTTAATATGGCACCGTACCATTTTCTCTAATTTGCAACCAAATGATGTTCTGTTTAAACTATTACAAAGCAAATATATAACTACTCTTTGTTTTACAGTGGGAAACACGGCATTACTATCTGTGATTATTGGGTCTGATATTAATTGAAGTCCATTTGAGTGTAACCACATTAACATTATTATGACTTGGACAAGCATTAAGAAATTGGGGCTACATAACCAAGTTTTAATGGTTTTATTAGAACTTGTTCCCTGAGTAATCAACGTCTAATCTTCCAAGAAACCTTGGATGAGAAGAGATTGTAAAAGGACATTATTATCTTGACCCTCTCAAATAGGATTGTGATGAACTTATGTGTGGAGTTCAATAATATATCAAGGTAACAAGTTTGCTGGACGCCCTCGGTAATGTATATGATAGACTATTCTTGTTCAGATTATACTGGTTAGTGGTTACCTTCATATTAGGGAATCCACTTCTTGGTACAGATTCTAGTTATAAGATGCCATTGGATTAACTTTTAGTAGAAACCATTGCAGCATCCAGTATGCAGGTGAAGTACGTGGTCTAAGTGAGACTGTCTAACAAGTTGTATGATTGCAGGAATTTATCACAAACACTCTGAGTTGTACAAACACTGAGAGTTGTACAAACACTGTTGACTGATATTTTTTTTTCTTTTCGTAACAGCCATGCTGCATTAAAATTCTCCAAAAACAATGAAAGCTCTTGTCCTGATACACACATGGATAAGGTTCCTTTAGAGATTATCTATTGTCAATTGAGCATTAACCCGAAAGCCTGTGGTGGCGTTAACCCGAAAGCTTATGGTGGCTTGTCCTTGACCTAAACATTTACACCTGGGTTTATAGATATCACGTGGTTAGCATGAGTATAACTTAGGCATATCCTGTGCTTCATGTGAAGTATGTATTTATTTTTTATTTAACAAATAGTTGAACTACCTGCCATGAATCTTATACATTTGCTTGATGGACTTGACACACCACACACACACACACACACACACACACACACACACACACACACTGGACATTGGTATACAATGATAATATTACTCTGGTTTCTTAATTTTATGATTTTAATATGGTAATTTTCATGTACCTAGTGAATAATTTATCAAAGGGAATGTGCCATCACTTGGCTCATTGTCTAATGTTGTGCCTTACATGATAGAAATTTTTTTTTTTATGCCTATCATCTTACCTCTTTATTTAAATGCATTAGACCCTTTGTTAGGTTTAGGGAACACACAGGTCTTGGTTGGTTGCATTAACTTAAACTGCATGACCAAAAAAGGTATATCTACCATCTAGTTAAAATGTATTCTAGGCTTTATGGCTCGGCCGGCTCTTGCTTATAGCTAGGCCGGGATTTGGATCAATTCATTGAGGGTAATAATACTTATGTGGGTCACTGATTTAGGTCACTTGACTGTTATGAAGCGTCGAGTGTTATACATCAAAAAAAAAAAAAAAAAAAAAAACCTGAAACCTGAATCATCTAAATTTATAAGTGCTTTTTGGAAATGAGGTGACACCGCCATCTACTATCTAATATATTAGATTCTCTGGCATGCTATCCTTAACATGCTAGGGTGTCAGAACAACCATATATGGTGTTTTCATAGCTTAGTTTTATACAAAGGCAATTATTTTGGTTGGTACTTATTTATTTTTCCCTGATTGTTGATTCCTTGTTAAACTAGGATCCAATGCCGTTCAGGGATGTGCACTACGCCAATACAGGTGACATCTTGCCAAATTACTGCAAATGAAATATTTCCGTTGCCTGTTGTGAAGACTCTCCTCTACCCAGGAGCAGCAGCAAATGGTCTCGTTACAAACATGACCCTTCCAAAGTGGGATGACCTTGTAACGCCCCGATTCCACGAATACGGAGACGTCACTGCGACGTATATACGTAGGTCGGAAAGTGCCCCCAAGTATATACGCTAAGCATTTAGTACAACAAAGATCAGAGTACACGACAAAGCGTGATATCCATACATACGCCAACATAAAAGTACAAGTACAAGTCATCACAAAATATGATAAAATATTACACATTACATTTATCTTTTATCACAACCAAGTCCAAAAGTAAGATTTACAATATGTATACAAAAAGCTCACGAGGTGGATGAAGAACCCGTGAGTCAAAATGAGAAGACTGGCACGAAGAACAGGAACTAGTCTGCCTGCTCACTAAGATAAGCTTGATCCTCTGTGGATGGCTCCACTTCGATCCAAGCTTCGGAACCTGAATATACAAATCCAAGGGAGTCAGGACCTCCCAACAATGAACAGGCTACAGCCAAATGGCTAAGAGACAAGAATATGAGAGTTAAAACAGTATAATGAATACAAATCAACAAGTAATGGAAGCATAAAGAGTAAAAGTCTGAATACAATAGATCCACAGTTAAAGTCCTTTATTATTATTACTTGTCTTACTGTGATATCTAGCTATGTGACCCAGCGTCCCAGCGCACATAGATCCATATCCTAGTAAAGCAAGGTTGTTATTGGAAACCAGCGGGATTATCAACGAACTATGTTTACAGTGGATCCCGTACATGCCCGGGATAACGGTCCAGGATTGTTCCGTTGCTTGGTGACGGAAGCCAGCCGCTAGGCTAACAGGAGGGACTTATGTATGCCCTTATCATGATGGTACCAGTAAGGAGGGAGCAAGCACTCCCCTCGGTCCCCTGGTGGCCCACAGGTCAGACCGGAACATGAGTTGCACAACATTCCTAAAACCACTGTAAACACGAACACATATCGATATCCGCATGTTTTCCCCCGACCCAATATAAGTTGGTCCATTTTATACAAAAGTCAAGTGTATCATGCTTGGTTCAAGTGATGGCATGATAAGTGGTGATATTCATTCATTAACAAGTTATGGAACGAGACTACACAATAATAAGTCATGAAGTAATAAGAAGTAATGTTCATCAAGTAACATGTCATGAAGTACCAGTTATGAAGCATGAACAAAGATAATATATCACATATGTATCAAGAGTACGATCCAATTTCAGAAAAGGAATCAACTATAATAAACAGCCTAAATTAGTCGACTAGGTGGAAGGGTTAGTCGACTAATAGTGGTCTCTAGTCGACTAACAGTCTGAATTAGTCGACTAAAACTGGGTTCCAGAGAGTTGGATTCTGGTTTCAGGAAAAGTTAGTCGACTAGGGTAAAAGGGTAGTCGACTAACAGTGAACTCAAGTCGACTAACAGATACGTAAGTCGACTAAATCTGAGATACAGAGAGTTGAGTTTCTGGTTCAGGAAAAGTTAGTCGACTAGGGTAAAAGGGGTAGTCGACTAACAGTGATTTCTAGAGAGTTGAGGTTTATTTCCAGAAAAGGGTTAGTCGACTAATAACCAGGGTAAGTCGACTAAAACTGAGTTTCAGAAAAAGGTTATGGTTCAACTAGATGGATTAGTCGACTAATCCCTAGGTCCAGTCGACTAATCGTGGCCTGAAAATAGCGTACAGAACAGAATTTGCTGGTCGAATTTGAAGGTCAAAAATATGAGTTTGAAGGCACAAGTGTACAAGATGTGGAAATACAAGTATACTAGGAAGTTTACAAGTCTTGGTGAGTAAAAATACTCACTAGGAGTGATCAATCGACGTTTTATGCGATCGAAAGGGTCGTTGTCGACGAATAGCACCAAGGTGATCTTTGGCGGCGAAGAAAGCTACGATCCAAGTTCCAAAATGGTTGCTTGAGGTGGAGATGATGATCTTGTGGTGTTGTTTTGGAAGTAGGTGGTTGAAGTTGAGATGGAGAGGGAAATGGTGAAGGCTAATACTTTGGTGAAATGAAGAAAAAGGAAAAGAAATGTAAAGGAAATGCTTATATAGGTTTTAGATTTTGTAAAGGAGTTGCAAATAATGTAATTGAGAGGGGGTTTATTGCAAATAGGAGAGGGTGAGGTGTCCCTCACTTGGCCACTTGGCTGGCCATGGGAGAGAGAGAGTAAGAGATGCATTAAATGAGGAAGTAGGTGGGAGTTGGTGGAATTTTGGAGAAAGTGGAATTATTGAAAAATTGGAAAATTTTGAGGCTTGTGAAGGAAGTAAAGGAAAATCAAGAAAAAGGAAAAGGAAAAGAATAAAAAAAAAAGGAAAGATATTTTCTTTGGCTTAAAATTTAAAAATGTTGAAAAGACAATTTTCCAGGTTTAAGTCGAAGATGCGGAAAACATTTCGGAAAATACCGAAATCGTCCGAAATTCAAGTATCTCGGAACGACCCAAAAATTTTACCAAAAATCAAGAATAATATTTTAAGACTCATGGTGAAATTCGTTTGAAGAAATAATTTATAGTTTTAAAACTAAAATTCCCGGAATCAGTTATCTACCGACTCCGTTGGAATTTTCATAAATTCATAAAATTCTCAGAAAAAGTATTTAGATAGAAAATATGATTCTAAGAAATAAAGTCTAAAGGTCCTTCTAGAAATTCCTAACTGTTTGTGAATTAAAAATCCGAGAATCGATCAGCGGCACTGGTCGACACCGGTTTTGAAAATATTTAATTAAATTCAGGAAAATTCCAGAAAATCATAGAAAATATATAATATTGGAAAATGATTTTTAAAACTGAAATCGGTCAAATACAGGAAGTAAATCGAAAAATACGATCGAAAAACTGAATACGCAACTAAGTACGTATTTCGGGAACGGGGTATTACAGACCTACTTCAAATGTACAATCTGACAGAAGTTAAAAATGCATCAGCCGTCGTCGATGTGCATCGACTAGAGGTTTGTACCTCATCATCTTTTGAAAACTTATTTTCTTTCCAACAAACACCTGTTAGTGTTATTTTTTTTTTTTATCACCATAGGTTCTTGCTGGAAGCTACTTTGCTGTTGCGGGCGCCCTAATTGGGCTCATAAAACCGGGGAGGATGAGCATGTTTGGGACTCTTCTTATAGTTTGGGGCCTTGTGAAGGAAGGTCTTCTTGGGAAGCCAGTGAACACAGATCCAATAAAGGCTGTTTATGTCTATCCCACAATGGTCCTTGCAATACTATCTGCCTTGGCATCAGTACGGTATAACCTGAACAAGGCCGGGAAAAGCAATCAAACGCGGCCTGTTGCTAAACCATTGCAGAGCTCTGCAAAGTCAAAACTGAAGTAAACAATATAAAATTGTTGAGATAATTTGGATTATAATCCCTGAGAAATTTCATTCAGTTGTCATCAACTTTTGGCTGTTCAAACTACCACTGCCCAATGTAGTGTAGAAGTTCAAGATTTTTTGTAACACCAGGAGTTTGTAAACTCAAGGGTAGTGTGATTCTCTTGTGGAACCAACAGGGAACTTATCATTAGGTTGTTGTTTGCTTGACTCTTTAAAGGACCTAGATTGTTTGGCCATTTCATTCTGTGTACTGGAGTAGTTTTAGCAGATACGCAAGAAGGGGGGCGGCGGCTTGGTGATGAACATCTTATATTCAGCAATGTTTCCAGGTTCAGAAACCAAACATGCCTGATGAATATGTAATTTTGGCTTCTTATCGATAAGTTGAAAAATGAGAGAAGACCATCATTGAGAAACCGCGTTCTTGATATCTTGGGCTTGCAGATTTAAATTTGTCTATGATGTGTCTGAACCCCTGAGCTTAAAGTTTTACTTCAAAGCTTCAATCTGGTATTTCTACTGCAGAATTTAACAGGAACTGTTATTCACCAGATTACTGAAAACAAAGTTAGAGTGGAGACAGATGCCTGCAAACTTTTATAGCTAGCAGAAGTAACATGTGATATCATATAGAGGTGTCTTTTCTATTTACTTCTATTAAGTACCAACCAAACACATATGTTTAATAGAAGTGTAGTCTCTTTTAATAGCTTGGGATTCTTTCCACTTGTACCCAAACATAAAAGAGTGATTGAAACTTGAAAAAAATTATTCACCCATTCTATCGATTTACATGCATAAAAGAGTGATGAAGATACTGCAATGCTTATCACTTTCAGACTTTTCAGAGTATAATGTCAGACCAAAGGACTGGCAGATGATAAAACTGCATGAGGCATAGATAAGGTGAGTCATCCAAATTCCTTGTCTTCCTATAGTTTCTTTGTTGGATATATTCAATGATAGCCAGCTAATTGAGATTCCTTGCAGATGATTCTGGAGCTTGGTCAAGGAAGAGCTGTTGGATCTTGGAAGTGATGTCCATTCTTCTGTTTTCCATATCAACATGTTTCAAGAAAAGACAAGATCTTGATGGTGAAGTTTGTCTCTTCCCTCTGAAAGCAACTTCTCTTTTTAATTTTTGAATAATAAGCCAGAGTGTGGATTTTAATTCATAAGTTCTCAAATGGGTTTTCTTTTTAAAGGATCTGAGAATTTTTGTTTGTTACAGAGACCTTATTACCAGGACTGTCATGAAGAGAGAAACTAAAAGTTCAAAAGTAATTTGAGGTGAGTCTTTTGTCATTTGTTGGTGAGCTTTTTTTTATTTCATTTGATATTAGTTTCTGCTTCTGGAGATGGTTCTGCTATATCAGGGAGCTTGAATTTTGATTTCTTTGTACTCTGGAGACAGACAGAGCAGAGAGACATTTCAAGTAGCTCTGATATTATTTGAGATTGATCAGCAGAAGTGAACACCAATAGGAAATCATGCTGACATAATCGGTGTTTCAAGTTCGTTTGATGGAGACATGGCGATGCTTTGCCGCACATCAGATTTTCCATTGTGTTGAATTGCTTGTGCAAATGAGCATAGGATCCATTATATGGTTCGATCTTCAAGATTTGGTCTCAGTTTGAAACCATCATCAATCCTTTTGCAGACTGATGGAGCTGGTAATTTCTTAGAACCTAGGAGGCTAGATTCAGGTCCTAGTAACTCTGCAATAACTTTGCCAACACAGTCGGTGTCTTGGAGAGGTTGTTGTGAAATTGCCTTGTTTCAAGTAGAGATGATGGTCCAAGAAAAATCTAATCGAATTTAAAAAGAAAGAAGACTTGAAAGAGAAGCAAATCCAAAAAACAAAGTGATGATCGACAGGGCTGTCGACCACATATCAAGGGCTGTCGACAAGCTCTGTCGACAACAAGTAACAGAGAAGGCAAACGTCTCAGATTTTCGACAGGCCTTTAAGGCTTGTCGACAGGGCTTGAGAAAGCTGTTGACAGTCCAAGGTCTAGATTAAAATCCAGTTTCTTTTTTTGGTGCGTTCCAGTTTCTTTTTCTGATGGAGTTCGAATAGAAATCAGTTCCTATTAAATGAAGATTTGTTTGTAAAGTTTGAAGGGTATAGAATTCTTTTAGATTTCTTTTAGATCAAGAAAATCAACTCCTACAAGAATTGATCAAGTTCTTCAAGCATCTGATGATCAAGATCATCTCATAATTTGAATAGGGTTTGTATTGTAAAACTCTATAAATAAGGATTGTAACCTAGTACATTATAACATGGAAGGTGAAGTGAAAGTCAAGAAAGAGAGAGAAAGGTGACGGTACATAAAGAGAAAGTATACTCTTGTAATCTTGTGGGATTCAAAGGGAAGGCGAATACTCTCGTGAGAATCAAAGAGAAGGTTAGATCTCTTGTACCAAGTTTATTAATGAAACTCTCTCAAGTTCTCTTCTCGCGGACGTATGTCAAGTTTAGGCCGAACTACATTAAATCCTCGTGTCTTTTCTACTCTTTTGTCTTAGTCTTGCTAGTTTACTTGACAATAATTTTCTTTTACAAGTATTACATATTGCAACAGTTCGGTAATATCGATCACGGTCCTAGGCGTGCACAACAGTTTGTATCGTAACCTGATTGTTGGTCTCAACAATTGGTATCATAGTTGTGTCTCAATAATTAGTATCAGAGTAAAGGTTGACGATAAGGACATATGTCGAAAATTGGAATTTCTGCGAACAAGTTCGAAGTCGAGAAATTCAACGGCAAAAAAAACTTCAGTTTATGACAGAAGAGGGTGAAGACGTTATTGATACAACATGGTCCTCACAAGACTTTACAGAAAAAGTCAGTAAAATTTGCAGGTATGTCAGATGACAATTAAGATGGATCTGAAAGAGACAAGTACGATCCAATTATGTCTCGCAGACGAGGTCATGTATAACGTGATGGATGAAAAAATAGCTACAGTTTGTGGTTACAGTTAGAAACATTGTATATCATAAAGAGCCTCTCCAACAAACTATATCTGAAGAATAACTATATGGGCTATGCATGAACCGAGGGACATTAATGTTGGAGCATTTGAACTTCTTCAACAAGGTCATCAGCGAGCTACTAGTTGTTGATATCAAAATCGACGAGGAGGACAAGGTGTTAATACTTCTCAGTTTGCTTTCAGAGTCATACGATCATATCGTTACCACCATACTCTTATGGTAAGAAAATTCTCATCTTGGAGGAGGTCACGATTACTCTGTTATCAAACGGGATCTGGAAAAAAACCAAATCAAGAAGAACAGGAAGATTTGGGTTAGGTGGTCACGGAAAGGAAAGGAAAAGGAGGAGGAAAGGAAGGTCTGAATTCGTTAAAGGTGTGTCACTTTTGTCACAGGGAAGGTCACGGGGGAGGACTGCAAGTATCGGTAAGAGTGGTTGAAGAAGAAGGGGCACGCTACGGGGCAGACACAACATAGGGTGTATCAGGCACCAATGTGTTAATGGCTTCCTACGTTGAAGATAACTGTAGTGGTCAAAAATTGACTCTTATCAAGATGGTGACACGTGTCTGTTTTTCATAGAAAAGTTGGTTGTGTTTTAAGAAAACATAAAATAGAAGAAATA
This sequence comes from Agave tequilana, assembly GCA_038442645.1. Lineage (NCBI taxonomy): Eukaryota > Viridiplantae > Streptophyta > Magnoliopsida > Asparagales > Asparagaceae > Agave > Agave tequilana. Next base: position 141,393 of record JAVJIF010007411.1, on the reverse strand, counting down.
CAAGTAGTTTAAACAAAAAATTACAAGTAAGAATCTTCTACAAAAATTAATTCTGGGAAAGTGTGCCGATAGGAGTCTCATCAGCGCGCGATCACTTTGTTCCGTTGACTATGCCCAACAAGGTTCGAAACTACTGCTAGGAATTCTTTCTCGCCTGGTTCGAGAAATTCCTTGAAGTTAAAGGATTAGGGTGTTGGAACCCTGTATTAATCCTTAAGGATGAGGAAAAGATTCTCCGGTTCTCATGAAAAGCAAGAAGTAGCTTCTTCTTTACTTCTTGTTTGTGTTGGCTTTGCGTCCTTTCTCTCTCTCATGTTCTCCTTTGCTTTAGCCTGCTGGTGGGCTATTTATAGGCTCAATAGGGGTAAGACTCCCCTAAATATCATGTAGAGGTGTCTTTTCTATTTACTTCTATTAAGTACCAACCAACACATATGTTTAATAGAAGTGTAGCTCTTTTAATAGCTTGGGATTCTTTCCACTTGTACCCAAGCATAAAAGAACTGTTGAAACTTGAAAAGAATTATTCAACCATTCCATCGATTTACACATGCATAAAAGAGTGATGAAGATACTGCAATCCTTATCACTTTCAGACTTTTCAGAGTATAATGTCAGACCAAAGGACTGGCAGATGATAAAACTGCACGAGGCATAGATAAGGTGAGTCATCCAAATTCCTTGTCTTCCTATAGTTTCTTTGTTGGATATATTCAATGATAGCCAGCTAATTGAGATTCCTTGCAGATGATTCTGGAGCTTGGTCAAGGAAGAGCTGTTGGATCTTGGAAGTGATGTCCATTCTTCTGTTTTCCATATCAACATGTTTCAAGAAAAGACAAGATCTTGATGGTGAATTTTGTCTCTTCCCTCTGAAAGCAACTTCTCTTTTTAATTTTTGAATAATAAGCCAGAGTGTGGATTTTAATTCATAAGTTCTCAAATGGATTTTCTTTTTAAAGGATCTGAGAATTTTTGTTTGTTACAAAGATCTTATTACCAGGGCTGTCATGAAGAGAGAAACTAAAAGTTCAATAGTAATTTGGGGTGAGTCTTTTGTCATTTGTAGGTGAGTTTTTGTTATTTCATTGATATTAGTTTCTGCTTCTGGAGATGGTTCTGCTCTATCAAGGAGCCGGAATTTTGATTTCTATTTACTTTGGAGACAGACATACAGACATTTCAAGGAGCTTCTGATATTATTTGAGATTGATCAGCAGAAGTGAACACCAATAGGAAATCATGCTGACATAATTGGTGTTTCAAGTTCGTTTGACGGAGACATGGTGATGCTTTGCCACACATCAGATTTCCCATTGTTGTCGAATTGCTTGTGCAAACGAGCATAGGATCCATTATATGCTTCGACCTTCAAGATTGGGTCTCAGTTTGAAACCATCATCAATCCTTTTGCAGACTGCTGGAGCTGGTAATTTCTTCGAACCCAGGAGGCTAGAATCAGGCCCCAGTAACTCCTGCAGTAAGTTTGGCCAACACAGTCGATGTCTTGGGAGGGGTTATCGGATGTTGCAACACTTGATTTCTTAGAGAAGCTCGTCAAGGGGACTTCTGGAGGTAGGCAGGAGAGTCTCCCTTTTATTGCTTGCAATGATCCTGTTCTCAACCAAGGAGCTCTCTTCTTGCAAAATGAGTTCATCTCCTTACCTCAGTTCAAGAGACACTCCTTATCAATTCAACCAGTGGCTTATCGTTGAGAATTTGAGGCTGAATAGGCTCTTCCTAGAGAGGTCTGGTGCTCGCTGCATTGTGATGCCGTGTCATGTCGCTCATGTGTGGTACGATGAAGTTTCTCTGGGCTGTTCTGTGCCGTTCCTTCATATCGGTGAATGTGTTGCGAAGGAGCTTAAAGAAGCAAATTTGAGACCGGTAGAAGCATGGAAGCAACTTAAAAGTTGGGGTTCTTGCCAGTGAAGCCATATTAACTCCAGGTTTTTACCAGGAACAACTGAAGAAGCTGGTATGTCTCTCATCTTTAGATCATATATGCTATGTCTTAGATTAGAAGTCTTCCATGTAATTTAAGGTAAAATGCTGTTGTCTCCTTTCATTGAGGATGCATATAGTGCATAATATTATTTGGGCTAAATTTACCAAGAATACCACAAACTTTCCTAGTTTTCCAAAAATATTTCCATCAACTTCTAAATTTTCAAATAATACCCTTAAAAAATCATTTTCCCACTTAACATCCAAACACCATTAACTACGGCTGTAAAATGACTTCGATGCCCATCCTCTTACTTTAAATCAGAAAACCCCTGAAGTTCCCATTAACATGTGGGCCCCACATGTCATTCTTCTTCAACCTCTCCCCGCTTTCTTCTTCAACCTAACACATTGAAAAAAAAAGAGAGAGAAAAAACAACTCACCAGATGAACAATCCCCTTCACCACCCCTATCTCTTTCCTCCTTCAACAAATTCTACCACCACAACGACCTCCTTCCTTCTCTCCCATCTCATCCGCCCACTTCCATCTTCCTTCTCTTCCCATCTCATCTTCCACCACCACCACCTCCTTCCTCTTCTAATTAATTTTGTCAGCACTGTGACCTTCTCCCTCCTCCCATATCTCATTCCCTGCCACCCTCATCTCTTCCCTTCTCCTATCTCACCCACCCCTCCCTGTCTCCTATCTTGTTCACCCACCACCCTGCATCTCCTTCCGTCTCATTCTTCTCTCAGCCCAACCCCCCTCACTACCCCTTCTTCCTCCTCTTCTCTCTCTCTCTCTCTCTCTCTCTCTCTCCCCCCAACCTGTTGGCTGTTGAGTAAAAGCATCAAAAAGAAGATTAATCATGTGCTAATTACATGGTTAACAAAGTAAAAATTATAACTAAAAAAAAAAAAGAAGAAATGCATGGTTTACACGTGCAAGAGCAAGGGTATTTTTGAAATATTTGGTCACATGATTAGTAGACGCTAATCCTCCAAACGACCAGCTAAAGAAAAGCAGTTTTTTGGGATTTTTATTTTAAGGGGGTTATTTAGGAATTTAGAAGTTGGTGGTAGCATTTTGGGAAAACTAGGAAAGTCCATGGTAGTATTGGTGAACTTATCCTAATATTTGTTGAAATCTTAATAATGACAATGATTTGTTTTGACCTCCATTACTATTTAGATTATATTTTGTGACTTAGCAATCCCTAACCCATCACAAAAACACACACAGAGAAAAACACAGAAGGGCTTGGCCTCTCGACTAGCGAGCATTGCTAGAGATTCATCAAAACAAATATACATTTGGGGCGTGTTTGGATGGGAAAGTCAGAGCCAGATTTCTTTAGGAAAACGAATGCTTGGAAAGTGAGACCCACAGTGGGTCCCACTGTCATTTTCTTGCCTACATCGAGGGGGGAGAAAAAGTAGATGACTTTTCTATGAATATTTCTTAGGTGTTGTAAAACTCCGAGAAATATAACCCCAAAATAGAGAATTCTAGAGACAGAGTAGAAGTAGGAATTGTTATTGATTTCTGAAGTGTACATTGAAATGAATCAGGAAGGGCCTATTTATAGGAAAATTTTGGGATACTATGTAGCCACTACTATGCAGTCACTATGCATGCTTGCGTCATCGCTTGCATCAACGCATAGTAAACTCATTAATGGTGCATAGTAAAGGTTGGCAGCCATCGTTTCACAACACTCCCCCTTGGCTGTCAACTATACATGATGTCTCATTAAAAACCTTACTAAGAAAACCCAGTGGGACAAAACCATAGCGAAGGGAAAAAGAGTACATCATCTCTGTATACGTGTTCTATGCTGTCTCGTTAAAAACCTTACCAGGAAAATCCTGTGGGACAAAACCATAGTAAGGGAAAAAGAGTACAGCCACGTAAGCTCCCCCTCAAGTTGACATAAGTAGTTCTTCTTCATAAGTCTCGCATATGACGCATCCCATATCATGAATAAGCTTTCTGAGAGTTGTAGGGGGAAGTGCCTTTGTAAAGAGATCTGCCACATTATCACTTGAGCGGATATACTGAATATTAATTTTCTTATCCTTTTCACGCTCTTGGCTGAATGAGAAGAACTTCGGGGTATATGCTTGGTACGTTCGCTTTTGATGAATCCTTCCTTCATTTGAGCGACGCATGCAGCATTGTCTTCAAACAGTACTGTTGGATCTCTGTTGACTGGTTATCCACAAGTTGACTGGTTATCCACAAGTTGCTTGGATGTGTTGAGTTACAGACCTTAGCCATACACATTTTCGACTTGCTTCATGGAGTGCTATGACTTCAGCATGATTAGAAGAAGTGGCAATAAGTGTCTGCTTTTGTGAACGCCAAGATATCGCTGCACCTCCACATGTGAACACATATCCTGTTTGAGACCTGGCTTTATGTGGATCTGACAAGTAATCTGCATCTGCATAACCAATTATTTCTTATTTTGATCCTTTGGAATAAAACAAACCAAAATTAGTTGTTCCTCGAAGATAACGAAATACATGTTTAATACCATTTCAATGTCTCCGTGTAGGAGATGAGCTAAATCTTGCTAATAAGTTAGTAGCAAATGCTATATATGGTCGGGTACAATTAGCCAGATATATAAGAGCTCCAATTGCACTTAGGTATGATACTTCAGGACTAAGAACCTCTTCATTATCTTCGCGAGGGCGAAATGGATCCTTTTCCACATTCAATGATCTAACAACCATTAGAGTGCTTAAAGGATTTGCTTTATCCATGTTAAAGCATTTCAAGACCTTTTCAGTATAATTTGATTGATACAAAAGTATTCCACTTTGAAAGTGCTCAATCTGTAAACTAATACAATATTTGGTTTTCCCAAGGTCTTTCATTTCAAATTCATTCTTTAAATATATCATTGCTTCTAGAACTTCTTTATAAGTCCAATGATGTTTAAATCATCACATATACAACAATGATAATGAATCCGGATGTTGTTTTCTTTATAAAAACACATGGGCATATAGGATTATTCACATATCTTTCTTTTAACAAATACTCGCTTAAGCGATTATACCACATGCGCCCTGATTGTTTTAACCCATATAACGATCTTTGTAATTTGATCGAATATAATTTTTTGGGTTTTTGAACTTAATGCTTCAGGCATCTTAAATCCTTCAGGGATTTTCATATAAATATCGCTATCAAGCGACCCATATAAATAAGCTGTAACAACATCCATAAGACACATTTTTAATTTTTAGAAACTGCTAAGCTGATTAAATATCTAAACATAATTGCGTCCATTACTGGAGAATACGTTTCTTCATAATCAATTCCAGGTCTTTGCGAAAAACCTTGAGCAACAAGTCGAGTTTTATACCTCACAATCTCATTTTTCTCGTTGCGTTTTCTCACAAAGACCCATTTGTATCCTACTAGCCTCACGGCTTCAGGCGTGAGGATAATAGGTCCAAATACTTTACGCTTATTAAGCGAATTCAATTCAGCCTGTATAGCGTCTTTTCATTTTGTCCAATCATGTCTATTTTAACATTCAGTGACGGATCTTGATTCAGGATCCTCACTTCCGTTAACAATATCACATGCTATGGAATAGGAAAATATTTCATTTATATTTTTCATCTCATTTCGATTCCATAATCCTCCTATATTGACATAATCAATAGAGATCTCATGATTTTCTATACCTTCAGGGTTTTTCATCTCTTGATTTGTCTTATTTTGTATTTCTTCTGGAATACATTCTTCTACATTAGAGTCATCATGCTTATCTGCTCCTTTTCTTTTTCGAGGATTTTTATCTTAGGAACCGATTGGTCTACCACGCTTCAAGCGTGTCTTAGACTCATTAGTGACTTCATTCTCAGATTGTCCTTTTGGAATTTAAATCCGAGCAGGAGCATTTACAGCTGGTATATATGATTTAGTCACTCTTTTCGTATCAGTGAACGCATCTGGCAATTGATTGGCTATTTCTTGTAAATGCATAATCTTTTGCACTTCTGTCTCACATTGTTTTGTGTGAGGATCAAGATGCAATAAGGATGGTTCACTCCATGTAATCTCCTTCTCCAGCTGTTTCTTTTCTCCCCTTAATGCTGGGAAAATTGCCTCATTGAAGTGGCAATCGGCAAACCGAGCCGTAAAAACATCACCGGTTTTAGGCTCAAGATATCTTATAATAGAAGGAGATTCATAGCCGACATATATTCCCAGTCTTCTTTGAGGACCCATCTTTGTACGTTGTGGTGGAGCAATCGGGGCATATACCGCACAACCAAAAATTCTAAGATGGAAAATATTTGGTTCTTGACCAAATGCTAATTGTAGAGGGGAGTACTCATGATATGCACTTGGTCTGATGCGTATTAATGCTGCAGCATGTAAAAAATGCATGACCCCATACAGAAATAGGAAGTTTTGTTCTCATTATTAATAGTCTAGCAATAAACTGGAGGCGCTTAATCAGTGACTCAGCCAAACCATTTTGTGTATGTACATGGGCGACAAGATGTTCAACAACTATTCCAATTGACATACAATAATCATTAAAAGCCTGAGACGTAAACTCACCAGCATTGTCAAGTCTAACTTTCTTGATTGTATAATCAGGAAATTGTGCTCTCGTAATCTAATTATCTGAGTAAGAAATCTCGCAAATGCCACGTTGCGAGTTGATATAAACAAACGTGTGACCATCTACTAGAGGCATCTATCAACACCATAAAATACCGAAATGGTCTACACAATGGGTGTATAGGCCCACATATATCACCTTGGATACGTTTAAGAAATGTAGGTGATTCTGTTTTTATTTTAGCTGGTGATGGTCTCATGATTAATTTTCCTAGAGAACAAGCCTCACATGAAATTTTACTAACTTGAAGGATCTTCTGGCCCTTTAATGTATGTCCATGTGAATTCTCAATAATTCTTCGCATCATCATTGAACTAGGATGACCTAATCGATCATGCCACAGAGTTAATGTCTCTGTATCTTCTTTAACTACCATATGTGACTCTATCACATTTATATATGTGTAATGCAATCCTGAGGAAAGCTTTGATAGTTTTTCTAATATGTAATTCTTTCCTGATATATAAGTAGTAAGATACATATACTTCATATTTCCTTCAGTTGCAGACTGAATATCATATCCATGAAGATATATATCATTAAAACTCAACAAATTTCTTTTAGATTTTGGTGAAAACAAACCATCTTTTATGAAAACTTTGTTCCATTTGGCAATATAAAGCTGGCTTTACTAGTTCCTTCAATCAAGTCTACAAGACCTGATATTGTATTGATGATTGCCTTTGTTGGTTTTAAATCGGAGAAGTACCTTTATGTTTGAGAATAGTGTGTGTTGTACCACTATCCGGTATGCAAATATCTCCAGTTTTGGTCTTGACTTCATCATTAGAATAATCCATATCAAGCTTCATGCAAAATAAATAATTTGGTGAGAATAAAATTTCAAACATATTATTATAAGCGAAATATTTCATTCAAAGATAAATTTGATAATTACAAATAACAAAATATGGTAATACAATCATATATCTAATTATCACCAGTATCCATAGAATTATGATGGGTTGAAAAATCAGCAAAATCATCAGTAAAATCTGAAGCATCAAGATGAGTTGCATCATCTATAGGATCATCATGTTCAGTGAAATTCACTTCCTTTTCTTTTCCTTTTAAGGATGCCTTGTAAAGCTTACAAAGGTGCTCCGGCGTTCGGCACACTCGAAACCAGTATCCTTTGGAGCCACATTTATAACAGGAATCTTCAGGATTCCGAAGAGAACTTTCACGAACATCTTTTCCTTTATCATGTCTTTCTACATGATGTTTCTTGTGGATCGCGTAATTTTGTGAAGGGTTGTAAAAACCACTTCGATCCGTCCACGGCCACGGCCACGACCACGTCCACGACCATGATTATATCCTCGTCCATAATTTTTAGAAAATATAGCATTTGCTTCTAGAAATGCTGCTGAACCAGTAGGACGAGATTGATGATTTTTGATCAGAAGCTCATTATTCTTCTCTGCCACAAGAAGAGATGAAATTAGTTCAGAATATTTTTTAAACCATGCAACCTATATTGTTGTTGCAGTGTTATATTAGATGCATGAAATGTGCAGTAAGTCTTCTCTAGCATTTCTTCATCTGTGATATCCACCCCCACAGAATTTTAATTAGGATACTATTCTGAAAATTGCAGAGTCATAATCGCTGACTTTGTTGAAGTCTTGGAAGCTCAAAGCATTCCATTCATCACGCGTGGCAGGGAGCACAAGTTCCTTTTGATGATCAAATCTTTCTTTGAGATTTTTCCATAAGACACTTGGGTTTCTTACAGTGAGATATTCACATTTTAAGCATTCATCAAGATGTCTGCGGATAAAGATTGTCGCCTTTGCCTTATCTTGCGATGATGTAGAGTTTATTTCTTCAATAGTTTCAATGAGACCCATTGACTCGAAATGCATCTCAATATCAATAACCCAAGACATATAATTTCCTCCCGTGATATCAAGTGGAATGAACTCAAGCTTTGCAAAGTTTGACATGGTGATAACTACAACAAAATATAAAAATAATTAGAATTATAACATTTTATTTCACAATAAAATAGAAAAATTTACATGTCAATCATAATAGCTACAAGCAAAAGAGAGAAGGTGAACATTAAAATTAAAAGGTTCAGGTAAAATTCACTTGGATCCATATCTACAAGAAAAATGATAAAAGTATTGATGATGATGACGACAATAATAAACTTCAAAAATAGACTAAGTATCTTACGAAAATCTTGAACACAAAGCTTCTGGAGATGATAAAAAACTTTAAGAATGAAGAGAGATTGAGAAGTGAGTTATGTGGTTTAGAATTCACCAATTTATAGGGTGAAAACTAGCCGTTTTATAGCCGTTAGGGTTTCTAGCCGTTGGGGTTTATAGCCGTTGGGGGGAGAGAGAAAAGCAATTTGGATTTTATACAATTAAATATTGTAATTAAGAAAATAATAAAATAAATGCATTGTACTACATATATTTATGAGCTATAATATAGGCACGCCACTCTACTTGGTGGGTGTTTTGCAGACATAATTAATAATGCAATAATTATTGAAATAAATATTGGCACACCACGCTACTCGGTAAACCTTTCAGTGGGTGTTTATGCAGATATAAATAGCAGAATAATAAAATATACAATATTGGTAGCTTGGGGTTTAATCCACGCAAGCATCAAATTAGAGCTTAGTAAAGATATCATAATCACATCACTTTACTATAAATAGGTGGCAAAGCCTTCTTTCATTATAGTAATAGTGTTATATGAACATAATTAATATAATAATCCAGTTTTTCGTAATTACATCACATTACTATAATTAGGTGGCAGAGCCTCCTTTCATTATAGTAGTGGTATTATACGAGTATTATAAGTATAGTAACTTGCCATTTTTACCTTGAGATAGCAGAGGTAGAGGCTGAGACTTGTGATAGGACTTTTTCTTGAGCAATGGAAGTAGAGGCTCGTGACAAGACTTTTACCTTAAGTTAATCGAGATAGAGGCTTGTGGTAAAACTTTTTCTCCGAGCTGAAGGAGGTAGAGGCTGGGGACAGAACTAGAGTGATCGTGCTGATAACGTGTTGTAAAACTCCGAGAAATATAACACCAAAACAAAGAATTCTAGAGACAGAGTAGAAGTAGGAATTGTTATTGATTTCTGAAGTGTACATTGAAATGAATCAGGAAGGGCCTATTTATAGGAAAATTTTGGGTACTATGTAGCCACTACTATGCAGTCACTACGCATGCTTGCGTCATCGCTTGCATCAGCGCATAGTAAACTCATTAATGGCGCACAGTAAAGGTTGGCAGTCATCGTTTCACAACATTAGGTAAGTTTTAAAGAGATAATCAAATATGTTGTGAACGATGGCTGCCAACCTTTACTATGCACCATTAATGAGTTTACTATGCGCTGATGCAAGCGATGACGCAAGCATGCATAGTGACTGCATAGTACCCTAAAATTTTCCTATAAATAGGCCATTCCTGATTCATTTCAATGTACACTTCAGAATCAATAACAATTCCTACTTCTACTCTGTCTTTAGAATTCTCTATTTTGGTGTTATATTTCTCGGAGTTTTACAACACGTTATCAGCACGATCACTCTAGTTCTGTCCCCAGCCTCTATCTCCTTCAGCTCAGGGAAAAAGTTCTACCACAAGCCTCTACCTCGATTAACTTAAGGTAAAAGTCTTGTCACGAGCCTCTACTTCTATTGCTCAAGGAAAAGTCTCATCACAAGTCTCAGCCTCTACCTCTGTTATCTCAAGGTAAAAATGGCAAGTTACTATACTTATAATACTCGTATAACACCACTATTATAATGAAAGGAGGCTCTGCCACCTATTTATAGTAATGTGATGTGATTACGAAAAACTGGATTATTATACTAATTATGTTCATATAACGCCACTAATTTATAGTAAAGTGATGTGATTATGATATCTTACTAAGCTCTAATTTGATGCTTGTGTGGATTAAACCCCAAGCTACCAATATTGTATATTTTATTATTCTGCTATTTATATCTGCATAAACACCCACTGAAAGGTTTACCGAGTAGCGTGGTGTGCCAATATTTATTTCAATAATTATTGCATTATTAATTATGTCTGCAAAACACCCACCAAGTAGAGTGGCGTGCCTATATTATAGCTCATAATATATGTAGTACAATGCATTTATTTTATTATTTTCTTAATTACAATATTTAATTGTATAAAATCCAAATTGCTTCTCTCTCCCCCAACGGGTAGAAACCCTAACGGCTATAAAACGGCTAGTTTTCACTTTATAAATTAGTGAATTCTAAACCACACAACTCACTTCTCAATCTCTCTTCATTCTTAAAGTTTTTTCATCATCTCCAGAAGCTTTGTATCTGAGATTTTCGCAAGATGCTTAGTCTATTCTTGAAGTTTATTATTGCCGTCATCATCATTAATACTTCTATCATTTTTCTTATAGATATGGATCCAAGTGAATTTTACCTGGACCTTTTAATTTTAATGTTCACCTTCCCTTTTTTGCTTGTAGCTATTATGATTGACATGTAAGTTTTTTCTATTTTATTGTGAAATAAAATGTTGTGATTCTAATTATTTTTATATTTTGTTATAGTTATCACCATGTCAAACTTTGCAAAGCTTGAGTTCATTCCACTTGATATCACGGGAAGAAATTATATGTCTTGGGTTATTGATATTGAGATGTATCTCGAGTCAATGGGTCTCACTGAAACTATTAAAGAAATAAACTCTACATCATCGCAAGATAAGACAAAGGCGACGATCTTTATCCGCAGACATCTTGATGAATGCTTAAAATATGAATATCTCACTATAAGAGACCCAAGTGTCTTATGGAAAAATCTCAAAGAAAGATTTGATCATCAAAAGGAAGTTGTGCTCCCTGCCACGCGTGATGAATGGAATGCTTTGCGCTTCCAAGACTTCAAAAAAGTCAGCGATTATAACTCTGCAATATTCAGAATAGTATCCCAATTAAAATTCTATGGGGTGGATATCACAAATGAAGAAATGCTGGAGAAGACTTACTCCACATTTCATGCATCTAATATAACACTGCAACAACAATATATGTTGCGTGGTTTTAAAAATATTCTGAACTAATTTCATCTCTTCTTGTGGCAGAGAAGATAATGAGCTTCTGATAAAAAATCATCAGTCTCGTCCTACTGGTTCAGCAGCATTTCCAGAAGCAAATGCTGCATTTTCTAAAAATTATGGACGAGGATATAATCATGGTCGTGGCCGTGGACGTAGCCGTGGACGCGGTCGAAGTGATTTTTACAACCCTTCACAAAATAACGCGATCCACAAGAAGCATTATGTAGAAAGACATGATAAAGGAAAAGATGTTCGTGAAAGTTCTCTTTGGAATCCTGAAGATTTCTGTTATAAATGTGGCTCCAAAGGACACTGGTCTTGAGTGTGCCGAACGCCGGAGCACCTTTGTAAGCTTTACAAGACATCCTTAAAAGGAAAAGAAAAGAAAGTGAATTTCACTGAACATGATGATCTTATGGATGATTCAACTCATCTTGATGCTTCAGATTTTACTGATGATTTTGTTGATTTTTCAACCCATCATAATTCTATGGATACTGGTGATAATTAGATATATGATTGTATTACCATGTTTTGTTATTTGTAATTATCAAATTTATCTTTGAATGAAATATTTCGCTTATAATAATATGTTTGAAATTTTATTCTCACCAAATTATTTATTTTGTATGAAGCTTGATATGGATTATTCTAATGATGAAGTCAAGACCAAAACTGGAGATATTTGCGTACCGGATAGTGGTACAACACACACTATCCTCAAACATAAAGGTACTTCTCCGATTTAAAACCAACAAAGGCAATAATCAATACAATATTAGGTCCTGTAGACTTGATTGAAGGAACTGGTAAAGCCAGCTTTATATTGCCAAATGGAACAAAGTTTTCATAAAAGATGGTTTGTTTTCACTAAAATCTAAAAGAAATTTGTTGAGTTTTAATGATATATATCTTCATGGATATGATACTCTGTCTGCAACTGAAGGAAATATGAAGTATATGTATCTTACTACTTATGTATCAGGAAAGAAGTACATATTAGAAAAACTACCCAAGCTTTCCTCAGGTTTGCATTATACATATATAAATGTGATAGAGTCACATATGGTAGTTAAAGAAGATACAGAGATATTAACTCTGTGGCATGATCGATTAGGTCATCCTGGTTTAATGATGATGTGAAGAATTATTGAGAATTCACATGGACATACATTAAAGGGCCAGAAGATCCTTCAAGTTAGTAAAATTCCATGTGAGGCTTGTTCTCTAAGAAAATTAATCATGAGACCATCACCAACCAAAATAAAAACAGAATCACCTACATTTCTTGAACGTATCCAAGGTGATATATGTGGGCCTATACACCCATTGTGTGGACCATTTCGGTATTTTATGGTGTTGATAGATGACTCTAATAGATGGTCACACGTTTGTTTTTTATCAACTCGCAACATGACATTTGCGAGATTTCTTGCTCAGAAATTAGATTACGAGCACAATTTCCTGATTATACAATCAAGAAAGTTAGACTTGACAATGCTGGTAAGTTTATGTCTCAGGCTTTTAATGATTATTGTATGTCAATTGGAATAGTTGTTGAACATCCTGTTGCCCATGTACATACAAAAAATGGTTTGGCTGAGTCACTGATTAAGCGCCTCCAGCTTATTGCTAGACCATTAATAATGAGAACAAAACTTCCTATTTCTGTATGGAGTCATAAGTTTTACATGCTGCAACATTAATACGCATCAGACCAAGTGCATATCATGAGTACTCCCCTCTACAATTAGCATTTGGTGAAGAACCAAATATTTCCCATTTTAGAATTTTTGGTTGTGCGGTATATGTACCTATTGCTCCACCACAACGTACAAAGATGGGTCCTCAAAGAAGACTGGGAATATATGTCGGCTATGAATCTCCTTCTATTATAAGATATCTTGCGCCTAAAACCGGTGATGTTTTTACGGCTCGGTTTGCCGATTGCCACTTCAATGAGGCAATTTTTCTAGCATTAGGGGGAGAAAAGAAACAGATGGAGAAAGAGATTACATGGAGTGAACCATCCTTATTGCATCTTGATCCTCACACAAAACAATGTGAGACAGAAGTGCAAAAGATTATACATTTATAAGAAATAGCCAATCAATTGCCATATGCGTTCACTGATACGAAAAGAGTGACTAAATCATATATACCAGTTGTAAATGCTCCTGCTCGGATTTAAATTCCAAAAGGACAATCTGAGAATGAAGTCACTAATGAGTCTAAGACACGCTTGAAGCGTGGTAGACCAATCGGTTCCTAAGATAAAAATCCTCGAAAAAGAAAAGGAGCAGATAAGCATGATGACTCTAATGTAGAAGAATGTATTCCAGAAGAAATACAAAATAAGACAAATCAAGAGATGAAAAACCCTGAAGGTATAGAAAATCATGAGATCTCTATTGATTATGTCAATACAGGAGGATTATGGAATCGAAATGAGATGAAAAATATAAATGAAATATTTTCCTATTCCATAGCATGTGATATTGTTAACGGAAGTGAGGATCCTGAATCAAGATCCGTCACTGAATGTCAAAATAGACATGATTGGACAAAATGAAAAGACGCTATATAGGCTGAATTGAATTCGCTTAATAAGCGTAAAGTATTTGGACCTATTATCCTCACGCCTGAAGCCGTGAGGCTAGTAGGATACAAATGGGTCTTTGTGAGAAAACGCAACGAGAAAAATGAGATTGTGAGGTATAAAACTCGACTTGTTGCTCAAGGTTTTTCGCAAAGACCTGGAATTGATTATGAAGAAACGTATTCTCCAGTAATGGACGCAATTATGTTTAGATATTTAATCAGCTTAGCAGTTTCTAAAATTTAAAAATGTGTCTTATGGATGTTGTTACAGCTTATTTATATGGGTCGCTTGATAGCGATATTTATATGAAAATCCCTGAAGGATTTAAGATGCCTGAAGCATTAAGTTCAAAACCCAAAAATTATATTCGATCAAATTACAAAGATCGTTATATGGGTTAAAACAATCAGGGCGCATGTGGTATAATCGCTTAAGCGAGTATTTGTTAAAAGAAAGATATGTGAATAATCCTATATGCCCATGTGTTTTTATAAAGAAAACAACATCCGGATTCATTATCATTGTTGTATATGTTGATGATTTAAACATCATTGGGACTTATAAAGAAGTTCTAGAAGCAATGATATATTTAAAGAATGAATTTGAAATGAAAGACCTTGGGAAAACCAAATATTGTATTAGTTTACAGATTGAGCACTTTCAAAGTGGAATACTTTTGTATCAATCAAATTATACTGAAAAGGTCTTGAAATGCTTTAACATGGATAAAGCAAATCCTTTAAGCACTCTAATGGTTGTTAGATCATTGAATGTGGAAAAGGATCCATTTCGCCCTCGCGAAGATAATGAAGAGGTTCTTGGTCCTGAAGTATCATACCTAAGTGCAATTGGAGCTCTTATGTATCTGGCTAATTGTACCCGACCATATATAGCATTTGCTACTAACTTATTAGCAAGATTTAGCTCATCTCCTACACGGAGACATTGAAATGGTATTAAACATGTATTTCGTTATCTTCGAGAAACAACTAATTTTGCTTTGTTTTATTCCAAAGGATCAAAATAAGAAATAATTGGTTATGCAGATGCAGCTTACTTGTCAGATCCACATAAAGCCAGGTCTCAAACAGGATATGTGTTCACATGTGGAGGTGCAGCGATATCTTGGCGTTCACAAAAGCAGACACTTATTGCCACTTCTTCTAATCATGCTGAAGTCATAGCACTCCATGAAGCAAGTCGAAAATGTGTATGGCTAAGGTCTGTAACTCAACACATCCAAGCAACTTGTGGATAACCAGTCAACAGAGATCCAACAGTACTGTTTGAAGACAATGCTGCATGCGTCGCTCAAATGAAGGAAGGATTCATCAAAAGCGAACGTACCAAGCATATACCCCCGAAGTTCTTCTCATTCAGCCAAGAGCGTGAAAAGGATAAGAAAATTAATATTTAGTATATCCGCTCAAGTGATAATGTGGCAGATCTCTTTACAAAGGCACTTCCCCTACAACTCTCAAAAAGCTTATTCATGATATTGGGATGCGTCATATGCGAGACTTATGAAGAAGAACTACTTATGTCAACTTGAGGGGGAGCTTACGTGGCTGCACTCTTTTTCCCTTACTATGGTTTTGTCCCACAGGGTTTTCCTGGTAAGGTTTTTAACGAGGCAGCATAGAACACGTATACAGAGATGATGTACTCTTTTTCCTTCGCTATGGTTTTGTCCCACTGGGTTTTCCTAGTAAGGTTTTTAATGAGACATCATGTATAGTTGACAGCCAAGGGGGAGTGTTGTGAAACGATGGTTGCCAACCTTTACTATGCACTATTAATGAGTTTACTATGCGTTGATGCAAGCGATGACGCAAGCATGCATAGTGACTGCATAGTAGTGGCTGCATAGTACCCCAAAATTTTTCTATAAATAGGCCCTTCCTGATTCATTTCAATGTACACTTCAAAAATCAATAACAATTCCCACTTCTACTCTGTCTCTAGAATTCTCTATTTTGGTGTTATATTTCTCGGAGTTTTACAACAAAATATTAATTTTTAGCGAGTTATTTTGAGGTTTCTCATCGTTTTCCGCTCAAATTGAGAGGAATTTTAACAAGAGTGAAGTGATAGACTTTTTCTACACTTTAATTTTCTGACCAGCACAAGTTTGAGATAGAAAGAGCAATTAGACTCACAAAACAGTAATTTTTGCTTGTTTTCCGACCCAGTTTCTGAGAAACAAGGATAATGCTATTTGTAATATTTTTGTATCACCAACGAGACGCGGGTTTTGACCCTCGCGCCTTGGCGCTGTAGTGCTGGCTGAGACGCGGGTTTCGACCCTCGCGCTGCAGAGCTGCTGAGACGCGGGTTTTGACCCTCGCGCCCTGGTGCTGCAGTGCTGCTGAGCTGAGACGCGGGTTTCGACCCTCGTGCCTTGGTGCTGCTGAGCTGAGACGCGGGTTTCGACCCTCGCGTCTTGGTGCTGCAGTGGGGCTGTGATTAGCCCTGCGTCTGGAGCTTGGAACTCTGCTTTTTGGTGACTTGTCTTTTAGTGATCTTTAGACAGCCTACAGAGACATGCATGCATATAGCGCATGGAGTCACAGATATGGCTGAGATCATGGTCCATACGCTGCTCCATCCGCTGATAGTGTGTGGTCATCTCGGCGGAAATCTGCTGGCGATGCTCGGTCATCTCAGCGGAAATCTGCTGGCGATGCTCGGTCATCTCAGCGGAAATCTTCTGGCGATGCTCAGTCATCTCAGTGGAAATCTGCTGGCGATGCGCGGACATCTCAGCAGAAAGCTGCTGGTGGTGCTCCCGAAGCTGAGTAGATAAGGCAAGATAGGGGTCGATAGGAGCAAAAGAGCCAGAGGAGGATCCAGGGATATGGACAGCAGGGAAGATAGGCTGCGGCTGAGGAGAAAGAGGACGCTCCCTAGAACGCATCCTCTTGAGGAGGGTGCTGTTGATGTCTACTGACGGTTCGATCGACCGTTCAGAGGAAAGATCAAAGTTTAGCTGCTTCAAAAGATGTGTGATAAGCATCCCAAAGGGCAAGTGCCGGTTTGGGACAAGGAGATGATCAGAAGTCATGTGATGATGAGTTTAGGTATATTGATTCTAATGCCTTTCAGAAGGCAATAGATAACAAGAGGAGCAGAACCCCTAGCGTGACTATATTCTCCTGATTTTAGCAGGAGGTTATAGAACACGATTTTGGGCAGGACCTGGGCGGTGAGAGTGTAATACTTCACCTCCTTGTTCCTAACTAAACCGGGGTTATCATCATCATGAAGCAGTGTGGAGGCGGTGTGGGCAGACTCACCGTCAGGATACTCAAAATCATGCAGATCGAAGTTATAAATGTCTACCCCCTTACAGGAGAGGTGTAGGTGATGTGCAAATTCTTGAAGTGTGATATCAATATCTCTGCCCAAGACTCTGAATTTGATGTGATTATGTTCAAAAGTGAGATTTGAATAGAAATATTGCACCAAAGTAGGATAGACATGTTCTTTAAATAGTGACAAAATCTTCTAATGAACTGGATCTCAAAATAGATGCAAGATTAAGATGCCCAAAATCATTGAGCACCACAGATCTACCTGAATTCACATTTTTAGCGGAGATTAAGACATGCCTATAGGAAGCATTTTGAGATACAAATGGTGAAGATGAAGATTGGGGGGTTTTCCCCTTTTCAGATCTGGTTCTTTTAGACATGGATGATGTATAAGCAAGATTAGGCACTAATAAGGCACGATCTAAGCAATAGAACCAAGAAATTAACTAGAGGTAACAAGGAAATAAGAGATTTAGGGAAAAGAAAGATTATACCTGAAAATTAAGTGAGATTTCCAAATTCGGGTCGAGATCTGAAGCTTGAGACAGTTTTCCCAAATTTTTGTGGATGATTTTGAGGAAATAGAGAGAGGGGAAAGAGTTGGAATAGGTTTAGGGTTGAGAGATTGGGGAAAGAGAGAGGTTGGAGGCGGTGAGAATGAGAGAAAGAAAGATTTGGGGGTTAGGGTTTTATATACAAAACGGGTAAAACGATAGCATACCACGGCCGGTCGACCGGTGCAAACCGAGAGCACTCGGTTTCAGTCGGTCGACCGCTGCGGATGACCGGCTACGGGCAGAAATTTTTTTTCTGTGTTCCAGGCTATATCGGGCGACTGGGTCGGTCGACCGGGCCGGTCTACCGGTCATGCTGAAAACAGAAGGGAAAATAGTTTTTAAATTTTGGGTTTTTAATTTAATATCCTTTTAATCAAAAAACAAATATTTCTCTTTACTAATAACAAGAATGTTGAAATTACTACTTGGCATGAAAAACGCAATAAAAATTTTATTTTATTCACTTATTAAGTTTTATTAACAATAAATTTTTATTTATAAATTAAGCGATCATGAGATGTTGAAGCCGAATACCCCGTTAAGGGTTCTGAACTTCTCCTCGACATTCCTCTAGATAAAAGTTGAGGTGCGCAATTGCCATATCTATTTATTAGCTCAATTTGGTTAAAAAAAAAATCTTTATTATAAAACTTCATTTTAACAAAATCTTGATATATGGACAAATAACATATGGCAAAGAAACATGAATATATTCTCAATCATGGCAAAGATACAAACAAATGGATATGCAAGTTTACATATGTAAGGCACATTATCACAAAAATGTAACTAGCAATCCTATGCATATAAGAAGAAAATTTTTTTTTTTTATGTGGAGAAGTTACCAAACCATAGGCATTCTCCAAAATGGGTGCCTCTTCTATAGTGATGCAAGTGACGATGTGTTCGTTGAGCGTTGATGAATCCACCACCCGGGCACCATCTCCCCCTAAGTCTTGGAGGAGGACGACCCACCTGCATTAATGAAGTTTGGTGCGTCTTTTGGTACCCAAATCTTTTTGGGTCCTATAGGATTAGTGTTTTCTCGAACCCAAATATTTTTATTTGACAAGTTTAGCTTAGCATAACAAAATTTAGCTAAATGGCCTTTGCGGCCACAATGTGCACAAGTATAAATTCTACCATACATAAATGCATGCTTGTGTGTGTGCATGCTTGTTTGAGTTTGAAGCATGATAATGAGTGTGTTTCCCTTGGGATATTCCTTTAGGAAACCTAGATGCAAGTTTAGTCATGTCAAAAACACATTTCTTTAAAGTTGTATCCAAAACTTCAATACGTTTTTGGATCTCTAAAAATTCATTTTTATTGCAAGTAGAAATAGGGCTTTTTCCTTTACAAGAGGTTTTGTATTTTTCAAAATCCTTTTTCATTCTCTCAAAATAATTTGATAATTCATTTTTCTCTTTTAAAACAAGCTCAAATTTATTCTTTAGGGAATCATTCTCCTTTTTCAATTTTTTATTTTGAGCAAGTGATATTTCATACCTACTTTGTAATTCTTCAAAAAAAATGAGCAAGTTCATCCATGGTTAAGTCTTCATCATCTAAAGAGTCTTCTAGACATACCTTGGAAGCATCATCGCCATGTGCCATGAAGCACATGTGAGCGGCGTCGATCTCCTCTTCGGATTCCGACTCCGAGTCATCCCACGTGGTCACCATCGCCTTTTTCTTCTTTTGCCCATTCTTGGAGGTAGTAGCTTGTAGAGAGGGGCAATCGGCAATTAGGTGTCCCGTCTTCTTGCAATGAAAACATGGACCCGGTTCCTCTCTCTTCTTTTCAAATCTTCCTTGAGGTCTCCCTCTTCGGAAGTTGCTTTGTCTACCTTTCTTATAGAACATTTTGCCCACCTTCCTTATGAGCATGGCAAAATCTTCGTCATAGTCTTCCGATGAATCCTCTTCATCATAGGTGGATGGAACGGCCTTGAAAGCAAGGGCTTTCTTCTTCGGTGCCTCCCCTTCTTCTCTTACCTTCATCTCCATCTTATGGGTTTTGAGATTGCCGATGAAGCCGGAGAAGTCCATCTCCTCCCTATCATTTAGCTCCTTGAGGGTGGTTGCCTTGACTTCCCAACTTGGGAAGAGCTCTAATGACCTTCCGGATCTTTTGGTCATTGTCGATGTTGTCACCTAAAGAAGATAGAGCATTAGTAATCTTGGTAAAATGGGTGAGCATATCATCTATGCCTTCATTATCAAGCATATAGAAATTCTCATATTGAGAACGGAGCAAGTTAATTTTAGATCTCTTGACTTGCGACGTCCCCTCATGAGTAACAATAAGCACATTCCAAACTTCAAAAGCAGATTTGCAATTTATGATGCGGGAAAGATCATCTTCATTTAATGCTCGAGTGAGTGCATATTAGGCTCTAACATTGGCCTCATAGTCCTTAGAGGTTTCTTCGGACCATGTCTTCTCATCAGTGAGAGGTTCAATAAATTCTTTGGTGATGGACTTGGCAACTCTAACTCCTAGGGATTTTAGGAATAGGTTCATTTTAACCTTCCAAATTGGGAAGTTCAACCCATCAATTTGGGTGGGGACTTGATGCTAGAAAAGTCAACTGATGCCATGAATATGAGTATAGTGCACAACAAATAATAGATATAGCCAATAATGAGGATCTCCCTAAGGTAGTTAAACCAAATGCTAGGGTTAGGCTCTGATACCAATTGAAATCACCTAGAGGAGGGGTGAATAGGTGAAGGCTATACTAAGTGACAAATAATACGGATTAAAAACTAATTAACAATAAGCAACAATAATAAAAAGACTTGCAAGAGAGTATACAATAATAGAGCAAGTAAAGGAGAGATAGAGTTTAGAGATAGGTGGACAATCGCAAACACGAGAATATGTTTCGAGGTTCGAGCCACTGCTCTACGTCCCCGCCTTCAACACGATGAAGGATTTTCACTATGTTTGATCCCACCGGATCGTCAATACAAGTTCTCACTAGAACTCTTTGGACACACTTGTCCTCTCTCACGGTGCCGCAACACCAACTAGGAGCTCACTAGCTCGCTTGAGGCCGCAACCTCTACAACTTCTCAATATGAAGAAAAGGGTGATCAACACTTGACCACAAACAATGGCTCACTTGCACAACCTTACAATCAAGATGAGGAGATGAAACTTTTGGGATTGTGTAGTGCACAAATCTAGAAGAGAAGTAGAGGAAGGCTTCAAGCTAAAAGGATTGGAAATTTGGCTCAATGAAAACTTTTTGCTAAAAGGCTAAACTTTTGAAAACTTTTGATCTTAATCTTGTAAATCTTGTATTTTAGTTGTAGAACACTCCCTCTATTTATAGGGGAGGGAAACTAGGTTAAAAAGGCCAAGAGATTCGTTAGGGGAGATCCCAACAAAAATCAAATCAGAAAAAAATAGCTGTTGGAATCTGTCGGCAGATTCTGATTGCTGTCGGTCGACTGGGCCGGTCGACCGCCAACGGTCGGATTTCCGACCGTTGGGAAAGCGGTCGACCTGGCTGGTCGACCGAAGTCCCAAACAGAGAGTGAGTTCTCTCTGTCGGTCGACCGGTACGGTCGACCGAGAAAAACAGAGAGCACTGCTCTTGCTCTCGGTCGACCGGTCGGTCGACCGATGTACACACATGCACAATGGTGCATGTCGGTCGACCGACCCGGTCGACCGACAGAGCAGTTCTGCTCTGCCAGCGGTCGACCGGACTAGGCCAAAAGTCAGGTTTTTGAAAGGGCTTTTTGAAGATAAAAATTTTGATAAAAATTCTTTAGATGGGTATATACAAAATAGAGTTCTATGGCTTATAAAGACCAGGGTGTGATCATAGATCAACACCAAAATGATTTGAACTTTATTTTGATAAAAATTCTTTTTTTAAACAAAAACGGTTTTTCCAAAAACTTGTTTTTCCAAAAATCAATTTTTCCAAACTTTGTTTTTCCGAAACTTAGTAAGAAATTTTGTAATAAAATTTTTTTTGTAAGCATGAAGTAATATCAAATGTGTGTGTGTGACAATCCCAAAGTTATCCACCTCTATCATCTAGTTCTTGATACACTGTGTAGTTTTAATATAATAAATATAATATGGAGATGGAGGAGACTTAAAGGTTGACTAAATCTATTCGGGTGGATGTCTAGATCCATATTAGTCACATTGTAGGGGACGTGGTAGTGCTGGCTACCTTCTCATTTCTCATTTCTTGTTACTTGTTACAGCCTTAGCGGGTTGGCTCTGGTGTCAGCAGCCAGGGGCTTATTTAAGGCCGTGATCCCGGTATACATGGATACAGCCACCCGATAAGAGCTCCTTGACCATTAGGTTTCCAATTAACATAATAAAAAAGAATAAACAATAATGACATTGAGAACGTTTGTTATTTGATCACTCTCTTGTTCGGATCATGGTACTCGTATGCCATGTTCAGATGGGTTCGACTGAAGTGCGGGCTTCAGTATGAACTGTCAGTAGTATGAGATACTAGAAGAGATTGATTAAAATATCATGCGGTACTGATTGTTATTATTGTACAAATAACATGACTTGCTCGATACACGTATATTACTATTCAGTTGTACTTGTTACTATTCCTGATATTTTATCCACTATCATGTCACCTGTATACCTCGTTACACTTCCTGATACTTGTTATGCTTCATGTAGTGACACACTATTCATGAACACATATACTCTGCATTCCATGTGTTCTATTTCATTATGCGTTGTAGACATTATAACTATAAAATCACAACACTGTAGTATAACTATTCTGTATACTTCTTATCCACATGCTCATATTCATTATGACACCATTATGCTACTGTTATTAATAGATTAAATAAGAAATATGAAGTAATTAAAACTTGTTACATGTTACTTATACACACTGATGTAATTAGGAACACTTAATACTGTAACATATAACACATATTAAGAATAATATTAACCTGTATAGCTCTAATGATTGTAGTAACATAATCCCCAAAGTGACTTACTTATTATTTTTGGTAGCATGGCCGAACATATAAAATGATAGTAATGATATAAAAGTAGATACTATTATGGTAATGATAGTGTTATAACATAGTAGGTATTGATGATGTTAAAATATGACACTTGTATATTTCTTTCGATTGTTATTGTCATTATATTGTATCACTGGTATTTAAACATGTATTATATATTATTATCTTGATTGTATTACTATGGTATATATTACTGCTTCCTTCATTTTACCAGTCACTAGGTCGCTTTCTGACGACCTTGGGTTTGTGCCCAGGTTGGAGACCAAGGTATCATAGTTCTTGGTGTTTTCTGGGATACTGTTAGGAGACTCGCCACTTTATTATTCATAGGAATTTTTATTATTTTGTTAGTACTTTCATTTTTCTTTCTATTTTCATATCTATCATGGTCACTGACCCCTTTTGCAGGTATTTTTGTACTTATTTAATGCTAGAATTATTGTGTATATTGTGTTTATTTCCTGTACTAAGGTTTAGCGTACGTACGTGAGGGTATTCCCGCCTTGCATACGTACATCACCGTAGCGTTCCCGTATCCGTGGGATCGGGGCATTACATATTGGTATCAGATCTTAGGTTCATACTTAATATGGGTAACCACATATATCAATAGGTGAGCTTTTACAAACAGTACAGCCAGATTCAGGCTAGAACTCATCTGTATCTGGATTTGGAGATTCCAGCTATGAGTACAAGAATATCTCATTCTGTTAACAATATATTTCTTGTCCTAATATTCAATAATTTCACTTATCATTTCGAATATTTTGATTTTTAATCACTCCTTCATAATCTTGATTCTTTTCCTATTATTTTGATATCTGATACTGGTCACCCAGTCTCGAGTTCGTTATAGATATCAGAGTGGTGCAGCAGAAGCAGCGTAGGCCCATAATATTCAGGCTCCAAGATTGTAAATTTTGTTCTCCCACCTAAATTGAAATATAGAGGACAAAATTTTTTGTAAGGTGGGGAAAAGTGTAACCCCCTGCTCTAGATGTACGTGTCATAATATCAATACTCGATATGGTGTACAAAGTTGATTTGACATTCTTGATAGTCAGATTGAGCCGATTTTAGTTTCAGATATTATTTTCTAATATTTTAGATTTTTTAGAATTTTCTGGAATTTTTTTGGATTATTTTGGAAAATCTCTGTATCGGTGTCAACCGATACCGATACCGGCTCTAGGATTTTTAATTCATAACTAGGGTTGAATTTCAAGAATCTGTTTTCAAATTATTCCTAAAAATCATATTTTCTACTTTAGCATATTTAGGAGATTTTTCTGAATTTTTCAAAAATCCGGCCAAACTGGTGTCGCCCGTATCATCGGTTAATTCTAGAATCTTTAATTCGCAAATTAGATAGAATTTTTTAAATCCGACGTCACATTGTTCCCCAAGATAAATTCTCTATTTTACAGAATTTTTGAAAACCATTCGGAATTATTCAAATGTCGACCTAATTAATATATTAATTAAATAAGATTATTATATTTTTCTTTCTTTCTTTTTCTTCTCCAATCACTTCTTTCCTTCTCCCCCAAGCTAGCCCACCACCATTCTTCACTGCCTTATCCTCTTCTATTTCACTCTCCCTCTCATTATCTCTCTCTCTCTCTTCAACACCCTATTTCTCTATCCCTATTCACATCTCTCTCCTCTCTAACCCATGCCGAGTCGGATGACCAGGACTAACCGGCGGCGAGGCCCGGCCGCCGCTGGCGGTCCCTCTCTTCCTATTTCTCTCCCTTTCTTTCTTTCCATTCCTCCTATCTTTCTTCCTCTCTTCTTTTTCTTCTTCTTCTTCTTCTTCCTCCTCTTCCTTCCTATTATCTCTCTTCCTCACCCCAATCTCTCTTGCTCCCTCTTTCTCTCTGCCTCTAGCCGGCTGGCCAGAAAGTCGCCTCTGGTCGGCCGTCGCCCGGCTGCGCCGCCCAGGGCTGTCCTCCTCTTCTCCACCTTCTCTCTCTCTTTCTCTCACATCCCCCTTCCCTTCTCTTATTGGATCCAAATCCAACAAACCCAATAACCATTACCCATTAACCCATCACGCATTACATTTGGGTAAACCCAACCCATTAATAACCCGACCCGCATCCAAAACTCAATAAAGATAAAACCCTCTGATGTATAAAATATATTACCTTTTAGCCATTATAAATTACATATTTAACCCATTTGTTATGATTTTAGTGTTCGGGCGATATCTAGAACATCCGGAGTTCGATTTGGACGATTCTGTAGATTCTGGAGCTGTTGTGACGTAGGAAAATGAGCTACATCCTTATAGTCACTAATTGAGTGTTTTTCTTTTAAAAATTATATTTAATTAGGTTTAATAAAATTGATTGATTATTTTATTTACAAAATCGTGATAATTGGTAAATCATTGCAAATGTTATTTAATAAATTGTGATTATCGGGAAATCATCAAAATTAAAATATGCTTGATTATTCTTCAAACATAATTGATAAAATAATTATTTATTTTGTTTCTTGATTTCTATAAATGTAGATGAATTATCTAAATATAGGGATTAATAAGTTAATAATTTAAATAAGTAAATTAAGTAATAAATGTATAAGTAAAATAGATAATTATATATGATAATTTTGTGATATTGATCATCTTAATAATATTGTAATTGTTATTACAGGTATGAATATCTAACACATGATTATCCCAGTGATATTACCCTGATATTGTAGGCTGTCCAAAAGTTACTGGAGGACAAGCCATTAAAAAGCAAAGCTTCAAGCTCTAGACGCGAGGGACTATCACCCGCGTCTCAGCATCAAGGCGCGTCGGCTCGACACCCGCGTCTCAGCATCAAGGCGCGTTGGCCTGACACCCGCGTCTCAGCATCAAGGCGCGTCGGCCTGACACCCGCGTCTCAGCATCAAGGCGCGTTGGCCTGAAACCCGCGTCTCAGTTATAACCGCCTTGGTTAAGGGACCAATCACTGCCCACACGTAAGGAAAATCAGCCCCCATCGTGGCGTGTCTTTAGCAGGCACGTGGGTTAGTTACCGCCCATGTAGCGGGGAAGTTGGCCCTCATTGTGGAGCGTTTGTAGGGAGCACGTTCACCCCTAGGACCTCTATAAATAGCCTCGTTTACTATGAGGTCGGGCCAATTGGCAATCGAGAGATCAGCGATAGAGAGATCAGCAATAGAGAGATCGGCAATCGGCAATCAGAAGGAGAGAAGAAGCAGATCAACTTTTCAGCAAGTTCGCTGCGTACGAGCTAGCTTTCGCCTACCTTCTCTTTTAGAGTTTTGGTAGACAGAGCTGTGTCACTCTTTCTACAGGCCGAAGAGGTGATCCCTGAAGGACGGTCATCTGGTCAACGGAGAACAAGATTCACTCTCCACCGCCACACGAAGAACCCAGCCTTAAACAAAGGGGGAATTCAAGATTCAATATTCTCCCTCCCTTGTAACCGGAAGGAACAGTTTTTGTTGTAATCCTTTTCATTTGATTCAAGGAAAACTTTTACGGCAATTCACTGTCTCCCTCTTTCCGGGTCATACAAGAGATGGCGACTCCGCTGGGGACAACGTTTGTCACTGAGGAGCAAATAGTGGCGCAAGATGACGTCCACTATAAGGGGAAGATGGTCGAATCGCTCGTTGTCGAGTTCGACCAGGCGAAGTACGAAGAGTTTCTCTCTTCCGGCTCCAAGAGCCCAAAGACCCGCGTCTGCCGCCGAGTCTCGACGGGGAATGGCCTCGAGGCCCAATCTGTGGCTTTCTCGAGCTCCCCTGCTGCCGACTGTGCCAAGCAAGGTACCCACGCCAACGCCTCTCAGAAGGCCCGCGTGGTCCCAGGCACACCTGCCTTTGCGACCAACTGCGTCGCACAGAACACCCGCGTCAGCGTCTCTCAGGAGACCCGCGTGGTTAAAATCCCTGGTGTCCAGCATCAGGATGTCGTTGGTCTCTCTCCACCTCGACGAAATCGAAACACTGAGCGTCGACAGAGGAGACGTGCGCGTCAGCTGCAAGTTGGAACCTTTGGTTGTCCAACTGAGGCTGGACGCGACGTACAATCTCGCGCCTTGCCCGCGCCGCGTCCAGTACGTGAAGTCCGCGTTTGGCGTCCCAAACGCGAGATTCCTTCAGTTAGGTCCTCCGAGGACCAACTCATCAAACGCCAAGGTGAGACCTCTGCGCCTCGTCAAGCGCAAGAGGCACGAGCCCATAGGCGTGGGGCCCAGCAGCCCATCCTCTCTCAAGTGTCTCTACCCAGACGCACCAGGCAGCAACGCGAGACTCGCGTTTCATCTCAGCAGAGACGCCAGACGCGCGTTACACAGCCGCGTCGCGAGAACCGCGTCCCTGAAGCCTGCGTCCAGGCTGTGCAGCACATGGATGTCTCCCGTCTTCGACATTGCGAGGCTGATCTTTTCAATCCCCCTCCCATGGATTTGAGGGATTATCTGATGAAGAAAAGAAGTGCCAATCAGGCCACTTTATCGTGTTGCTGCCAACGGCTCATCCATATGCTCACTGAGTGCCGTTGCGGATCAGGCGTACCCCAGCAGTCTTTAGTCAGACAGCTGACCCTGATTCCTCCGTCAGCTAAAAGAAGACGCTCCCACAGAAGGAGAACCTTCTCTGACGTTGAGTACCCGGAGCTCACTGCGAATATGACAAGCAGGAGCAAGGGAAAACAACTTGCAGTCAGCTCAGATGACTCCGAGTCTGACTCTGAACCAGAAGGGGTGTATCGACACACTCGCACCCGGACTGGGGCCATTCCCCTAATTGACTATAATGCCTTAGCCCATGGCATTAATGATTCTCACTCCGCCGTAGCGGAATCAAGGGCTTCAAACTCTTCCGTCGAGAAGGAGACCTCCGCCTACATGACAGGCGCTCCTGAGGAGACGACTAAACGTTTGGAGCAGATCTAGAAGGCACAAATGGATATGATTCTTGCTCAGCAGGAATCTATCAACTCCCTCAAGCAGGCGATTGCACAGCTGCTTGAAGACAGGAGGAGGTCCCCTCCTGAAAAGTCAAAGGGCAAAGGGAAAAAAGGAGAAAGCTCATCTTCCGAACCTTCTGAGAAGACGCGGTGATCTACTTCCGGCTCGTCCAAGTCCTCGTCGCAAGTAAAAGGCGACCAAGACCAAGGAAAGGCTCATGTTAAAAGAATGAGTCAACTAGAGCGACGCCTCGAGGCCCTTGCCAATCGTAAAGACCTCCAAGAAGTAGGAGTGGTCCGGCCCTACCCGGCTGAATGGGACTTGGTTCCGTACCCGCCCAAGTTCAAAGCTCCAACTCTTCAAGCCTTTGATGGGAAGGGGTCACCCAACCAGCACATCTACTACTTCAAATCCCAAACCGGGAATGTAGTAGATAATGACGCCATCCTGGCACGCCTGTTCATTGGCACCCTGAAAGGGTTGGCCTTTGAATGGTTTATGAAGCTCCCAGAAGGTTCTATCAAGAGCTGGGGCGATTTGGAGAAACTCTTTTTAACACGCTTCTTCGAGGATGACTCCGAAGTCACAATGCCAACCCTTTGGCCACCAAACAGCGAAAAGGGGAGTCCGTCAAATCTTTTGTGGAAAGATTTCGGAACATGGCACTCCGGTGTCCAAGCGGTATGACCCAGGCCACCCTGGTAGAAACATGCCGCCACAATCTCCAAACCTCACTCCTTGCTCAAATAGGAGTTGCTGAAAGCCGCACCTGGAAGCAATTAGTCCAACAAGGTGAACAGGCTGAGGAGATTGTCGCCCGTGTCAGAGCGGAGGAAGGTAAGCCTAGGCCGGAAAGGTCGACAAGGCGTGCGCCGGACACATCCCTCCAAACAAAGCGGAAGGATAATTTGGCAACGGAGACCAAATCTCCCGCCAAAGCTCAACCAGGCAAGGCGAGTGGCTCTTCAAGCCAGCCACGCGCCAACAAGCAATATTCCTTCAAGGAGGAACATGTCGATTCGCTCTTTAAACTACTCAATAAGAGCAACCGACTGAAGCTCCGTGAAGCTCGACGCCCGGAGGAGGTCGGCAAGACCGACAATCCCAACTACTGCATGTATCACAGGATGTTGGGACACCCCACCAAAAGCTGCTACGTTTTCAAGGACATCCTTCAGGCTCTGATTGACGCGGAGGTGTTAAAGCTCCGACCAGAGCAGAAAAAGGTGACGGCAAATGTGACGTCGGTTCTCCAGTTCGGGAGACAAACTCCAACGCCTGCGGGGTAACTCCTATTCCAAAAGGAGAGCTGAGAATGGTCAACACAGACCCTCACCAGCAGCATGAGAAAGGCCTGGTACCCGTCCCTACACCTCAAGGGGAAATCATGTGGGTCCACCCTAACCTTGTCAATGAGCAGCAATGGACTACTGTGACCAACAGGAAATCCAAAGGCAAGGCAAAAGCCTCATCCTGCAATGTAGTGGGTGCCTCCTCCTGAGAAGCGGAGACTGATATCCCTTCACTGACCGACTCAGAGGAGGAAACGATAGTCTTGGCCGCAGAGCCCAACCAACCGATGGCGGGAACCCGTTCAGGACAGGCGTACTTGAAACAGTACGACGAGACGGCAGTAGCCCCTCCACAACCAACTGCGGAGCCAGTCAGGCCCTCCACAAAGCCACCCGTGGAGAAGCAGAAGGCGACTCGATTTTCTCGAGCCCTTCAGAAGGGCATCGCGGAAGGATCTACGGCACCTTACCGCTTTGATGTCCTGGCTCAGTTGGCCAACATTCCGGCACGCATTACCTTGTATGAACTTCTTAGACTATCAAAGTCGACCAGGGAAGCTCTGCAAGAAGCTCTGGCAAATGCTGAGGTCTTCATGACCCAGGTGTCGAAGGAGGAAGATGTAGAGGATTGCCTCCACACCTCCCAGAATGCCCCCTGCATCACCTTCACGGCAGATGATATGCAGGTGAAAGGGAAGCATGATCGACCCCTGTACTTCACAGGGTATATTGGATCGTCCGAGGTGAACCGCATCCAGGTAGACCCAGGGTCCGCGTTGAGCATCATGCCCCGCCGGGTCATGCAACATCTCGGCATTCCTACCCATCGTTTGAGCCCCACCCAGACAACTATCTATGGGTTCAATGCCAACCAGACCCGTCCGATGGGGAAGATCAAGCTCAGGTGTTAGATTGGAAGTCTTAAGTCGGAAGTGACATGCTACATCATCGACGCCGACACTTCCTACAATCTATTGCTGGGACGACCGTGGATCCACCGCAACTCCATCGTTCCCTCCACTCTCCACCAAGTCATGAAGTACATTGACGGGAGTGGAAATGTGCAGACGTTGATCGCAGAAAGGCATCCGTTCAAAGGGGTCGAGAATTATTTCACCGACTCTTTACTGTACCAAGATCCGGTGGAGGCAGATGAAACCCCACAACCGGAGGAGCCAGACTCTGGTAATGAGGCTGACACTGAGCCTGAGAAGGAAGAGTGCCTGTGGGAGTTAGAACCACTTGTAACGGGCACTAATAAACCCGATGTCGATAATACCACCGATGATGTAGGCGGTTGGTATATTAATGAAGATTTAGATTTTGCGTATTTTTCTGTGTGTGCTTCTGATTCAATACCGTCAGATACTAGCACTGATATAGACGACGATCTCTGGTCGGCAATGGGTGCCTTAACATCATTGCATGTACCAGTGAAATCGTCCTTCGAGACATACCAAGACAATGATAATGCGCAAGAATCTATATTTATGGTTCCAGCAAGACGGAAAGGCCAAAAACCAATTCTTTTTGGGCGAATCTCGTCTGAACCAACGCCCCGCGACGAATCGGAAGGCGAGGAAGAATCCCTTCAGTTCGGTCATTACGAACCAAATGCTCTCAAAATAATGAGATGCATGGGGTACGACCTGACCAACAAAACCGGGTTGAACTTCGGCAAAGGAAGGAGGACGTTGCTTCAATCCTTTGTGCCGAAAGGGAAAGCCCCCGATTATTATCATCGGACACGCCGGGGGTTGGGCTATGTATCAACTCCGGTCCCATCAGCCTCCGATTCTCAAGAATCGCCGAGCAACGATTACTCTTCAGATACCTCATCTTGGGAGTCAGATGTTAGTGTCGGCAACATCTTCAAGGAACTTTCAGTGAACATGGTTTCGACAAGCCACCTGGAAGATGGAAATGAAGAAATGATCCAATCCGATACAGATCCTTGGATCAAACATTTAAATGCTCTTTGGGATATCCGCTTTGAACAGCGCGAGCCACCCACAGAAGACAAGGTTGTTCAAGTCAATCTAGGAGATGAGGCCAATCCTAAGCCTATCTTCATAAGTGACAGCCTGTCACCTTCGGAGAAGAAGGATCTAATATCTCTTGTACAAGAGTATATAGACGTCTTCGCCTGGAATTATGAGGACATGCCAGGACTTGATCCTCAAGTGGCTATGCACCGCCTCAACATCAATCCGGACGTGAAACCTGTCAAACAACAGCAGCGACGGTTCCGTCCAGAAATAATGGAGGCAATTCAATCAGAAGTTAGAAAACTTATTGATTCTGGCTTCATCAGGGAAGAACAACATCCCGACTGGGTAGCCAACATTGTCCCAGTTGCCAAGAAGAACGGGAAGATCCGGATCTGCATCGACTTCCGTGATCTAAACGAGGCTTGTCCCAAAGACGAATTCCCATTGCCAATCACAGATGTCATGATTGACAATACTTGTGGATTCGAGCGAATGTCCTTCATGGATGGATTCTCAGGATACAATCAAATCAAAATTTATCCTGATGACGAAAAACATACTTCCTTCAGGACACCTCTAGGGGTTTATTGCTATACCGTCATGCCCTTCGGACTGAAAAATGCAGGGGCAACATACCAAAGGGCCATGAACGCCATTTTCCATCAGCAAATACGCAAAACGGTGGAATGTTATGTTGATGACATCGCGGTAAAAAGCCGCACTAAAGGGGATCACATAGCAGACCTGAAGGTGGTATTCGATATCATGCGGGCTCATCAATTGAAGATGAATCCCACAAAGTCCTTCCTGGGGGTGGCTAGTGGCAAATTCTTAGGATTTGTTGTAACATCCACCGGAATTCACTTGGACCCGGAAAAGGTTCGCGCTATCCAGGAGATGCAACCTCCGAGAAATCTCAAAGAACTCAGAGGATTGCAAGGACGATTGGCGTACATCCGCAGGTTCATCTCAAACCTTTCCGGAAGATGCCAACCTTTCGCTAAGCTGATGAAGAAGGGTGTCTCATTCACTTGGGATAACGCTTGCCAACAAGCGTTCGAGGAAATCAAGCAATACCTCACCCAACCACCAGTCCTTGCAGCTCCAGTAGCCGGAAAGCCGTTTCTGGTGTACGTCCGAGCAATGGATCATTCTTTGGGAGCTCTACTAGCTCAGAATGACGATCAGGGACGTGAGCAAGCAATCTACTATCTGAGTAGAACAATGATCGGAGCCGAACATCGGTATAACCCGATCGAGAAGGAATGTTTGGCACTGGTGTTCTCTATCCAGAAAATGCGACACTATTTGGTAGGCCAAACTATAAACGTCATATCAAAAGTCAATCCCCTGAGGTTACTTATGACTAAACCTTCATCGCTAAATGGCCGACTGACAAAATGGGCCATATTGCTCTCCCAATATGAGATGCGCTTTTTACCACAAAAGGCCATTAAGGGACAAGCAGTCGCGGATTTCCTATCTGAGCACCCAGATCCGAAGGCAGCCAAAGTCTACGAGGATCTCCCAGATGAAGTTGCTGAAGTCTGCCTGACTCAGACATCGTTCGAAAGTCAAGTATGGCAACTTTTCTTCGACGGTGCATCAAGAACAAGCCCGAAGGGACACTTAGTAGAAGGGGTAGGAGTAGTACTCGTATCCCCATAAAATTATGTGATTCCCGAGCTGTCTCATTAACTGAGCCTTGTTCCAACAATGTGGCGGAGTACAACGCTCTTTTGATTGGGATGCAATTCGCCGATGAGATTGGCGTTAAAAATCTCGAGGCATATGGCGACTCCAAGCTCATCGTCAGCCAAGTTCGCGGGGAGTACGAAGTCAGACATGAAGACTTAGTACCCTATTACAACGCGACTATCCGCATGGCCGAGGGGTTTGCAAGCTTCTACATCGACCATGTACCGCGCAGGCAAAATGCGCACGCAGATACACTCGCATCCCTGGCTGCCTCCTTAGCTCTTCCAGCTGGAGCAATAGAGAAGATATTCGTCTACAGCCACGACCTGTATTGCCCGAGAAATGCTCTCGAGGATTATCAGGAGTCAACGGGAGGTCGTCACCGCGAAGAAGCACTTGAAGCATCAACCGGTCCAGAGCTTAAAGACTGGCGATTCCCCTATATCGACTACGTCTTATATGACATCCTGCCTGAAGACACCAAAGAGGCGGCTGCCATTCGAAGGAAAGCCCCCAAATTCTATTATAATGCGATGACACAAACATTGTATCGTCGATCGCATGACGGGATCTTGCTCCGGTGCCTCTCACCAAAGGAGGCTCAAGAGGTATTGAAAGAAGCCCACGACGGCATGTGTGGAGCCCATCAACCTGGCCCAAACTGGCACATCGACTCCAAAGATTGGGTTACTACTGGCCCAAGATGATTGCTGATGCCGTCACTTATGCCAAGAGATGTCACGCCTGCCAAGTGCACGGCGATTTCATCCATCAAGCACCAGGGTACCTCCACTCTACGGCCTCTACCTGGCCATTTGAAATGTTGGGCATGGACGTGGTTGGTCCTATCAGCCCACCATCATCAAAAGGACATCGGTTCATTTTGGCAATAACCGATTACTTCTCCAAATGGGCCGAAGCCATCCCTTTGAAGGAGGTCAAATCGTCGAACGTGATCAAGTTCGTGAAACATCACGTTATTTACCGTTTCGGCGTACCTCGGCGAATTGTCCACGACAATGGGCCCCAGTTCATTAGCCAGGCTTTCCAGATATTCTGTGCCAAGTTCAGAATCCAGAGTGTGTCCTCAACGGCATACTATCCTGCCGCTAATGGCCTCGCAGAAGCTTTCAATAAGACTATTGGAAAGCTTCTCAAGAAGTTCGTCTCGAAAAGTCAACGAGACTGGGACGACAAGTTGGGTGAATGCTTATGGGCTTACCGCACAACTGTGCGAACCCCAACTAAAACTACTCCATTTTCTCTGGTCTATGGGTGCGAAGCCGTGCTCCCATTAGAGATCCAAATTCCATCTCTACGCGTCGCCTTGACAGCGGAGATGACAACGAGGAGAAGCATCGACAGCGACTCCAAGAACTGGAGGCCTTAGATGATAAGCGTCTGCAGGCCCAGCAACAAATCGAGCTCTACCAAGCTCGAATTACCAGAGCCTTCAACAAGAAAGTTAAAGTGCGAACTTTCAAGAAAGGCGATCTTGTCTTAGCCGTCAGAAGACCCATGGTAATGACGCACAAGACAAAAGGAAAATTCAAACCCAAATGGGAAGGACCATTTGTAGTAGAGTCAGTCTACTCATATGGGTCATATCGCCTCATAACCCCGAATGGCGATACACTCATGATGCCGATCAATGGCAGGTTCCTGAAGAAATACTATCCTTAAA
Organism: Agave tequilana; assembly: GCA_038442645.1. Lineage (NCBI taxonomy): Eukaryota > Viridiplantae > Streptophyta > Magnoliopsida > Asparagales > Asparagaceae > Agave > Agave tequilana. The sequence continues at coordinate 106,570 of JAVJIF010007411.1, read as the reverse complement.
TGGTATTCTCCCGCTGATCAAGTTAAAAATACACCTCTGATCAAAACAAGAAGAGCTTCTTCATTAATATCCGACGCCCCCGACGGCTAAGGATAGAAGAAAATGTTGGCTTCTAAGTCTAACATAAGTCTTCGACAACTCATCATGCTGAGGGGAATAGCATGGCTAGCCCAACTCAAACGGTAGTTGGTAAAGGCACCTCAAACCCGTTGACAGCTGAGGATTTGCTAAAAATCCTAAGGGACACGTTCCCATTTGATCCGACGCCCCCGACGGCTAAGGATAGAGGAAAATGTTGGCTTTTAAGTCCAACATAAGTCTTCGACAACTCATCATGCTGAGGGGAATAGCATGGCTAGCCCAACTCAAACGGTAGTTGGTAAAGGCACCTCAACCCGTTAATAGCTGAGGGTTTGCTAAAAATCCTAAGTGGACTTGGCTCCACTCTTTCCTCCAAAATCCCCTACCAATTCTCATCCACAGAATGGTAGGTCTACAAAATCCAACCATTACTAAGTTAACACTATACCTCTGGTAATGAAAACTTTTCAATATTCCTTGTCGAGTACAAATTTTGCTTGTCAACTCTACACGGAGTATCAATTTTCAAATTCACCAAGTTAATACTACACCTCTGGCGCTTCAAAATTTTCACTTGTCAATTCTCACCAATAGAATGACAGGTCCTCAAATTACTCTTATCATGAGTCAATCTTTGTCAAGTTAATATCACACCTCTGACAAATTACTGTTAAAGTTTAACACCACACCTCTAAACAGTAATCAAGTTTCTGCCAGGTTTAATATTACACCTCTGACAGTCACTTTTCTTCAGACTTCCACACCGAAGCTGAAATGGATGATGCTAAGTTAACACCACACCTCTAGCATCCAAGTCATTGCTAAGTTCAACAATACACCTATGGCCATGACTTTCCCTCGGACTTCCTTATGCAAGCCGAGATGACCAATGCTAAGTTCAACATTACACCTCTAGCATTACCCTCACTGTCAAGTTAAACATTACACCTATGACAGTGACACTTCTGAGTTAAGTTAATATCACACCTCTGACTCACATCCTTGTCAAGTTAACATTACACTTCTGACAAGACCACTTCCAACCCGTTAAGTTAATATCACACCTCTGACGGTAACAAATTTTCCTAGATTCCCCACGAGTCTAGCCCCACTTGTTATTCTCTTCAACAGAATAACAAGTCTACCTAAAAACATTGTTAGGTTAATACTACACCATCAACAGTGTTTCCATCAAATCCCCAGTTGAGCTCAATCAAGTTAATCCCAAACACTTGATAAAAGTTCACCCTCCCTGGGGGTACCAATTTTACTTGTCACTTTCTCTTATAAAGTGGCAGGTCCATCAAAAATTTCACCTCTGTCAAGTTAATATTACACCTCTGACAGTATCGTGAGAGTTCCTAAAATAGGGTCTTTGTCCACAAAGTTTGACTTATTAAAATTTCCATCATAATTTTGACAAAGTCAAAGACTCTTTGCTTCTATGCGTCTAATTAAAGACAAAAAAGTTCAAGACAATGAAAGAGGCAAAAATAGAAGTGTCACTTTTATTTATTTCCAGGTACATGAAAGTGATACAAAAACGCTCTCTTATACAATAAGATTGAGTGTTACAGTCAAAACGCTCTCTTACAATAAGATGGAGTGTTACAATTAAGGAGTACAAAGAAGTCCCTCTCCCTCTCAGAGGTTGCACTCACTCCTTAAAGTCGCGTCTGATTCCAAGTGCGCGATGTTTTGTGGCTACAATAGAAGCTGGTTACACCACGATGCATGATGTAAACATCGAAAGAGCCCTAGCTGACTAAGCTAAGAGCAATGGTGTTCTTGAGGTCCAGTGGAAGCAGAAAGTCCGGCAACCCTTCGTTCATGAACATCCCTTTCCCCAGTAGACCATCCAGCAGACATGAGGAGTCCTTGATGTTACTTCTGGGGTGGGAGAGGAAGAGGATCCTACCTGCCGCCGTGTCCACCGTAACCTCCTCGCCGCCATACTTACCCTGACCATCTCTTGCCAGCAGGCATGATTGGTGCAGTGGATCTGAAGAGACCTTGGCGAGAGTCGATTCCTCGTCAGGGACATAATATATTCCCTTGTGGACGACGAGGACCATAATATATTCCCTTGTGGACGAACATCGAACACGTTCGCCGTCCGATATATTCTCCCACGGACTTAGCGAACATGAAGAAGGATGACCAAGCCTACCTGCAAAAAAGCAAACAGGGAATCAGACAATTCAGAGCTTAGTACACTTCAACAGAAGAAAACTAAGTCACAGACGCGGCTATTGTCAAAGACTACAGACGCGGGAATCATCCGCGCAACGAATTGTCAAAGACTGCAGACGCGGGAATGATCCGCGCAGCAAACCAAATCCCCGCGGTGACTGCAGACGCACACACAGGATTCAAACGCAGTCTAAGATTTGCATCTGCAAGACGCGATAAGACTCAGACGCCGAAAATCGCCATCTCCCTGTTGAATGAATAGGAGTTGCAAAATTCGGGTCTGAAGCCTTCAACCCGAGTTGGAATTCCTCCAAGTCAGTGGCCTTAAAACGCGAGCTTCATGAGTAAAGCCGTGGCCAAGTTTCAAAGACTTTTGTACTCACGTCTAAGGAAGTTTAAGTCGGCGGCGTAAATTCCAGAAGGAATGCACCAACCACGACTTCACAAGAAGGTCCAGATGATATCTCTTTGAGGGGTATACTGAAATTCAAACTTGGTTGGATCTAAAATGTCATGGTAAGTGGGCATGGCATACCCGCAGAAGCCTCTGTTAAGAGTTGAACTATCTGCGTTGAGACGCGGATGTAAAAAGTGCTCAAAGAGACACTTCCTGCCATTGAAATCACTTGACAGTGGTAATCCGTTGAAGAGACCAAACAGAAGCATGAAAGCTCTGGGTCATCTTCATCCACAGAGGCATCTTCATCCATGGAGGCAAACCCCTGATAGGGTCCTTGAAGGGAGAAGGCAGAGTCCCTCAAAGTACTCGTTCTCAAACAGAGCACGGTCTAAGCAGCCGCTGTTAAAGAGAAGGGGTGAGTCCTATTTATAGGCAACTCCTGATAACGGTCATTAATGGTTCATTAATTAAAACCGCCGGCCTTAATGACCGCACGACCGCCAAAACCCAACGGGAGGCTGACGCGTGGAACGTCGCTTCGGGAAGCATCGCAGGCGCTGATCTCAAACCGTCAGCGCCGATTTTGCATTAAAGGGCATTAACGCCCAAGCCCAATGGAAAACCGACGCGTGGACAACTGCTTCGGGAAACAACGGATGACCCGGTTTCCCAATCGTCAGCGAAGACTTGACGGTCAAAGATCTCTGAAAATCTTTAAGTCAGGCTGCATTAAACGCAGATAGGAATGCCGCGTCCGGCTGCATTGAACGCAGATGGGAAAGCCGCGTCCAAGAATCTGCGTCACCTTTCTCAAATTGGAAGGCGTTCACCTGCGTTTTAAAGGAGCGTCCACGTGACTCAAAGTCGCGTCCCTTCAGCAAACGGGGCCCTTTCTAAGGGAAAGCACTTAGTCCATTCTGAGATTAGTGGAAAATACACAAGGCTGCGTCCCTCGCATCCGCTCAAGTCGCGTCTTCATTGACAGGACAAATTCGCGTTACTCAAAGCCGCGTTTGTCCCCACGGATCAATGCCGCGTCTCAAAGGACTTAGTTCTATCTGAGTTCTTATGAACTGATGACCGCGTCCCCCTATGGATTGACGCTGCGTGTAATACCCCGTTCCCGGAATACGTACTTAGTTACGTATTCAGATTTTCGATCATATTTTTTGATTTATTTTCCTGTATTTATTCTGTATTATGAATTCCTTGTATGATTGTTTTGTCCTGGAATTGGATTCGTGGATTCGGAGTCAGCTCTAGTCTGAACCGAAGACCCGATTATAGTATATTATTCGATTTGGCCTTTCCGGTGATTAGATTTGACCGATTTCAGTTTCAAATATTATTTTCCAATATATTAGATTTTCTGTGATTTTCTGGATTTTTCTTGGATTAAATTGAATTTCTTCAAAACCGGTGTCGGCCAGTGCCGCTGACCGATTCCCGGATTTTTAATTCTCAAACTGTTTGGAATTTCATGATGGTCCTTTAGACTTTATCTTTTAGAATTACATTTCCTACTTAAATACTTTTTCTGAGAATTTTATAATTTTATGAAAATTCCATCGGAGTCGGTAGGTAACTGATTCCGGGATTTTTAGTTTTAAAACTATAAAGTATTTCTGAAAAGGATTTCACTATGAGTCTTCATATATTATTATTGATTTTTGGGTAAATTTGCGAGTCATTCCGAGATACTTGAATTTCGGGCGATTCCGGTATTTTCCGAATTGTTTTCCGTATTCTTGACTTGAACCCGAGTCTCTGTATTTTCAACAGTTTCATTCTGAGCCCAAAAGAAAATATCTTCTCCTTTATAATTCCTCTTCCTTTTTCCTTTTCTTTATTTCTTTCCTTCCTTCCCAAGCCACACACTTTTCCAATTTTCCCAAATTACCAAAATTCCTATTTTTCCTCTCCACACAACTCCCACCTACCTCCACCATTTAATGCATCTCTCTCTCTCTCCCATGGCCGGCCAAGTGGCCAAGAGAGGGACACTCACCTCACCTCCCCTTTTTGCAAATAACCCCCTCTCTTCCATCTCAATTACAACTCCTTCACAAATTCCAAATCATATATAAACATTCCTTTACATTTCCTTTTCCTTTTTTTCACTTCACCAAAAGAAAGACCCTTCACCAAAATCCCTCCTCCATCTCAACTCAACCTCCAACTTCAAGAGCTTCATCTAGGGCATCATCAAGGTCTTCATCTACAACCACCAACTCCCAAAGCAACACCAAGATCATCTTCTCCACCTCAAGCAACTTCAACTTCAACAACTACTTTTGGATTGAGGCCATCATCTCCACCTTGGGATCCTTTCAAGACTACAAAGCTTCACCTAACCAATCCTAGTGAGTATTTTTACTCACCAAGACTCATCAAATTCCTAGTATACTTGTATTTACAATTCTTGTACATTTACATCTTCAAAATCACATTTTAGACTATCAAGCACAACCACCAGATTCAGTTCTGTACACTGTGTTCGACCATGATTAGTCGACTTGACCTAGAACCTAGTCGACTAGAAACCCTTAGCTGAAACGTAGCCTTTTCTGACTTCACAGTTTTAGTCGACTAGTCCCTATTACCAGTCGACTAGATATCCCTAGTCGACTACTAGAATTCCCCTAGTCGACTCCTGAAATAAACTCAACTCTCTGTATCTCAAACTTAGTCGACTTAAGTATCTATTAGTCGACTTGTAGTTCCCTGTTAGTCGACTACCCTTTTTACCTAGTCGACTAACTCTTCCTGAAACAGAAACCCAAACTCTCTGGAACACATTATTAGTCGACCACCCTATTTTCCTAGTCGACTAACCCTTCTATTAGTCGACTACTATTCCAACCTAGTCGACTAACTTATGGCTGTCTGGTATTGTGATTTCCTTCTTGACTATGTATCTTACCCTTGATACATGTACTATATATTATTCCTACTTATACTTCATAGCTTGTACTTTATGATCTATTAATTGGTGTATATCATCTCTTGTCACTTCATATTCCCAGGTTTATGTATTGCCATGCAACTGCTTGTTTCATTCTTATACTTGTACCTTGCCGTGATATTATTGCTTCTTTATTTTATACCATGCGTGGCAGACCCTTCGAGGTCGTTGAACCCTGTTTGCTTCTATGTTTCCCCTTGCCTTGCTATGATCCAGACACGTCAGTACATGTTTTCCTTTAACACATGTATATCACCTGACATGCCACCACTTTACTAGACCTCTTGTTATGTCTTGACTGACCCGGCCTATTATCAATCTATTGTTATGTTTTATTGCTTGTGATATATCACCACCTTGTCATGCTATCCTTTAAAACCAAGCATGATACGCTTGACCTTATGATTATCTTGTTTACGGGAACCCTGCCTTATTTTATGGAACTAAGTGCCACACCATACTCGGTGGGGGCCACCTCTAGAATCCACTCCCTCGGAACAAAGTGCCACACGGAACAAAGTGCCACACCACACGGTGGGGGCCACCCCTTGAATCTGTGGGGGCCACCTCTTGAATCTGTAGGGCTATTACTGTTATGTACATTTGTTCCCCGTAAGCTGATAATTCTTAATAAGCTACAACTTGTATGGGTATGGGGGGAAGTGATGGATGCCGGAATGATACCTTGCTTATAGTGATGGAATAAAAGTATATATATATATATGTATATATATATACTGGCGGTAAGTGTTATGATATTACTGTTAGGGGGACTTTGGGCCTCCAAAGCCGGTTCCAGGTGTATGGAAACCACTATAAGAAGTTCTATCAGTTCTCCATCTACTTCCGTTAACAAACCTCGGATATCTTATATATGGATGTATGTGTGATGGGATGTACACCCGGGCACATACCTAGATATATGGGTCAGACGAGTAATAATAATAATAGAGACCTGTTATGTTATGACCCCTAGTCTACTCGTTATGTCATGATTCCAGTGATGATTCCTGTTTTGATGTTTGTTACGATTCTTATCATTCTTGTTATATATTCCCGTTTTGACTGTCATATGATTTGCAACTCTGATTCTATATGCTTGGGATTTCTGTGGCATGAGACAAAGGTATATATATGAGGGTTTCCTTGTTTGGATTATCCCCTCGATGTATTAGTCTCATGGGACCGTGACTTAAGCATATACAATCACTTTTGCCTGAAATCAGCTTTACCTTGCATTTCCTGTTTCATGATTATGCTATACCTGTTCTTGTATACCACTCTTGTGTTCTAACCCCTATTCTTGCCTCTTAGCCACTTGGCACATAGCCGGTTCATTTTTGGGAGGTCCTGACTCCCTTGGATTTGTATGTTCAGGTCTTGAAGCTTGGATTGCAGTGGAGCTGTCCACAGTAGATCAAGCTTTTCCTTGTAAGCTGGCAGCCTATTTCCAGTTCTTTCGTGCCAGACTCCTCTTTTGACTCACGGGATCTTCACCCTTCTCGTGAGCATTTTGTGTTTATCTTGTATATTCTACTTTTGGACTAGTATGTGATAAAAGACATATGTAATATGTAATGTTTATCATAAACTGTGATGATTTTGTATATGTACCTTTTATGTTGGCATATGTGTGTATACCACGCTTTGTGTTGTACTCTGATCCTTGCTTGTACTTTTATGCTTAGCGTATATACGTGGGGGCACCTTCTGACCTACGTATATACGTCGCAGTGACGTCCCCGTATCCGTGGGAATCGGGGCGTTACAGGTTGGTATCAGAGCTTAGGCTCTCCCACCTATAGTACAATCAAGCGGCAAATTCTAGTAATTTGCTAATGCCAACTACAATGTACAAAGTCATCTAGTCCTTCTTGATTATCTAGTTCTTCTTGGTTCCTTCCTTCATATCCTGAAATCCTTCCATTTTTCCATCACTTTCCAGTCATTCTTCATCAACTAGGCATGGATAGAAGATCGGGTCGTAGCAACTCTGGACCAGCATCGAATGGAGCAGCAGGAGAGAATGTGGATATATTGAGGGTTATCCAGATGATGATGGAGAACCAGCAGCAGCAGACCGAGCTTCTCCGGCAAGAGATAGCAGCACCTAAGGAACAGAGGCCGGGGAATATATCAGATTTCAGACGGCTGCAGCCAGCTATATTCACGGGTGAAGAGAAACCCTTGGATGCTGAGCAATGGTTGACCGACACATCAGACTTGTTGAATGCAGCCCGTGTCCCAGAGGAAAACCAAGTGGAGGTTGCCAAGATTCAATTGAAGGATATAGCTAGAACTTGGTGGCTAGCTGAGGAGGCAAGATTGGAGAAGCCTGTCACTTGGGACACGTTCTCCAAGAGTTTCTACAGCAGATTCTTCCCTGTCACAGCTCAGAAAGACATGGAGGAGCAGTTCATCAGACTTCAGCAAGGGGAGAAGTCCGTGGATGAGTATGCCGCGGAATTTCTCCGACTTAGCCGCTTTGCTCCGTATATGGTGACGGATGAAGAGAAGCGGACAAGCAGATTCCAGCAGGGCTTACAGATGGACCTACAAGTTTTCTTGATGCCCCAGCAGCTGAAGACCTATTCAGAAGTTCTCACCATAGCTCGAGAAGTGGAGCGTGGACTGGAGAAGAAGAAAGTGAACCAGATGGGGAACCAGGCCAAGAAGAGGCCTTTTGAGTTGATGGATGAGGAGGATACAGATAGGGCAACCCATGGCCCGATGATGAAGAGACCATTCCAACCTCCTCTGTCTCAGATTGTATGCAACTTCTGCCACAGGCCCGGACATTATAAGAGGGATTGTCGAGTGGCCAAGGGATTATGTTTAGTGTGCGGGTCAGGGAGTCATATGCTAAGGGATTGCCCACACAGGAAGTTTGGACATGTGGCACCGATCAGACCAGCTCTTCCAGCCCCAGCACATCCAGCTCCAGCACTTCCAGCACCGCCACTAAGGAGGAACCCTGAAGCTGTTGATCGAAGAGTTCCATTTCCACCCCAACGGTATGATCATCAGCAAAGGGGGATGAGAGCTAGAGCAGATCAGGGTAGAGGCCAAGGTTACATCATGGCAGCAGAGGCATCGGATGACGCAGCAGAGTGTGAAGACCAGTATCCAGATCAGGAGCCTTAGGGATATCATGGTAACCCCTACCCCATATCTTGCATTTGAGTTGGTTATCATTCTAAATGTTTTTCTCTTGTTACTCCTTCATTTTCCATCCTGATCCTTCCTGTATTCATCTTATTCCCTGTTTTGGTTTTATGAGCCCTTTATTCCAGCCTTTGTCCCCTTTGTGTTCATTTCACCCCTTAATGAAATTGCGAGGACGAAATTTTTGTAAGGTGGGTGGATTGTAATACCCCGTTCCCGGAATACGTACTTAGTTACGTATTCAGATTTTCAATCGTATTTTTCGATTTGTTTTCCTGTATTTATTCTGTATTATGAATTCCTTGTATGATTGTTTTGTCCTGGAATTGGATTCGTGGATTCGGAGTCAGCTCTAGTCTGAACCGAAGACCCGATTATAGTATATTATTCGATTTGGCCTTTCCGGTGATTAGATTTGACCGATTTCAGTTTCAAATATTATTTTCCAATATATTAGATTTTCTGTGATTTTCTGGATTTTTCTTGGATTAAATTGAATTTCTTCAAAACCGGTGTCGGCCAGTGCAGCTGACCGATTCCCGGATTTTTAATTCTCAAACTGTTTGGAATTTCATAATGGTCCTTTAGACTTTATCTTTTAGAATTACATTTCCTACTTAAATACTTTTTCTGAGAATTTTATAATTTTATGAAAATTCCATCGGAGTCGGTAGGTAACTGATTCCGGGATTTTTAGTTTTAAAACTATAAAGTATTTCTGAAAAAGGATTTCACTATGAGTCTTCATATATTATTATTGATTTTTGGGTAAATTTGCGAGTCGTTCCGAGATACTTGAATTTCGGGCGATTCCGGTATTTTCCGAATTGTTTTCCGTATTCTTGACTTGAACCCGAGTCTCTGTATTTTCAACAGTTTCATTCTGAGCCCAAAAGAAAATATCTTCTCCTTTATAATTCCTCTTCCTTTTCCTTTTCTTTATTTCTTTCCTTCCTTCCCAAGCCACACACTTTTCCAATTTTCCCAAATTACCAAAATTCCTATTTTTCCTCTCCACACAACTCCCACCTACCTCCACCATTTAATGCATCTCTCTCTCTCTCCCATGGCCGGCCAAGTGGCCAAGAGAGGGACACTCACCTCACCTCCCCTTTTTGCAAATAACCCCCTCTCTTCCATCTCAATTACAACTCCTTCACAAATTCCAAATCATATATAAACATTCCTTTACATTTCCTTTTCCTTTTTTTCACTTCACCAAAAGAAAGACCCTTCACCAAAATCCCTCCTCCATCTCAACTCAACCTCCAACTTCAAGAGCTTCATCTAGGGCATCATCAAGGTCTTCATCTACAACCACCAACTCCCAAAACAACACCAAGATCATCTTCTCCACCTCAAGCAACTTCAACTTCAACAACTACTTTTGGATTGAGGCCATCATCTCCACCTTGGGATCCTTTCAAGACTACAAAGCTTCACCTAACCAATCCTAGTGAGTATTTTTACTCACCAAGACTCATCAAATTCCTAGTATACTTGTATTTACAATTCTTGTACATTTACATCTTCAAAATCACATTTTTAGACTATCAAGCACAACCACCAGATTCAGTTCTGTACACTGTGTTCGACCATGATTAGTCGACTTGACCTAGAACCTAGTCGACTAGAAACCCTTAGCTGAAACGTAGCCTTTTCTGACTTCACAGTTTAGTCGACTAGTTCCTATTACCAGTCGACTAGATATCCCTAGTCGACTACTAGAATTCCCCTAGTCGACTCCTGAAATAAACTCAACTCTCTGTATCTCAAACTTAGTCCACTTAAGTATCTATTAGTCGACTTGTAGTTCCCTGTTAGTCGACTACCCTTTTACCTAGTCGACTAACTCTTCCTGAAACAGAAACCCAAACTCTCTGGAACACATTATTAGTCGACCACCCTATTTTCCTAGTCGACTAACCCTTCTATTAGTCGACTACTATTCCAACCTAGTCGACTAACTTATGGCTGTCTGGTATTGTGATTTCCTTCTTGACTATGTATCTTACCCTTGATACATGTACTATATATTATTCCTACTTATACTTCATAGCTTGTACTTTATGATCTATTAATTGGTGTATATCATCTCTTGTCACTTCATATTCCCAGGTTTATGTATTGCCATGCAACTGCTTGTTTCATTCTTATACTTGTACCTTGCCGTGATATTATTGCTTCTTTATTTTATACCATGCGTGGCAGACCCTTCGAGGTCGTTGAACCCTGTTTGCTTCTATGTTTCCCCTTGCCTTGCTATGATCCAGACACGTCAGTACATGTTTTCCTTTAACACATGTATATCACCTGACATGCCACCACTTTACTAGACCTCTTGTTATGTCTTGACTGACCCGGCCTATTATCAATCTATTGTTATGTTTTATTGCTTGTGATATATCACCACCTTGTCATGCTATCCTTTAAAACCAAGCATGATACGCTTGACCTTATGATTATCTGTTTACGGGAACCCTGCCTTATTTTATGGAACTAAGTGCCACACCATACTCGGTGGGGGCCACCTCTAGAATCCACTCCCTCGGAACAAAGTGCCACACGGAACAAAGTGCCACACCACACGGTGGGGGCCACCCCTTGAATCTGTGGGGGCCACCTCTTGAATCTGTAGGGCTATTACTGTTATGTACATTTGTTCCCCGTAAGCTGATAATTCTTAATAAGCTACAACTTGTATGGGTATGGGGGGAAGTGATGGATGCCGGAATGATACCTTGCTTATAGTGATGGAATAAAAGTATATATATATATATGTATATATATATACTGGCGGTAAGTGTTATGATATTACTGTTAGGGGGACTTTGGGCCTCCAAAGCCGGTTCCAGGTGTATGGAAACCACTATAAGAAGTTCTATCAGTTCTCCATCTACTTCCGTTAACAAACCTCGGATAGCTTATATATGGATGTATGTGTGATGGGATGTACACCCGGGCACATACCTAGATATATGGGTCAGACGAGTAATAATAATAATAGAGACCTGTTATGTTATGACCCCTAGTCTACTCGTTATGTCATGATTCCAGTGATGATTCCTGTTTTGATGTTTGTTACGATTCTTATCATTCTTGTTATATATTCCCGTTTTGACTGTCATATGATTTGCAACTCTGATTCTATATGCTTGGGATTTCTGTGGCATGAGACAAAGGTATATATATGAGGGTTTCCTTGTTTGGATTATCCCCTCGATGTATTAGTCTCATGGGACCGTGACTTAAGCATATACAATCACTTTTGCCTGAAATCAGCTTTACCTTGCATTTCCTGTTTCATGATTATGCTATACCTGTTCTTGTATACCACTCTTGTGTTCTAACCCTATTCTTGCCTCTTAGCCACTTGGCACATAGCCGGTTCATTTTTGGGAGGTCCTGACTCCCTTGGATTTGTATGTTCAGGTCTTGAAGCTTGGATTGCAGTGGAGCTGTCCACAGTAGATCAAGCTTTTCCTTGTAAGCTGGCAGCCTATTTCCAGTTCTTTCGTGCCAGACTCCTCTTTTGACTCACGGGATCTTCACCCTTCTCGTGAGCATTTTGTGTTTATCTTGTATATTCTACTTTTGGACTAGTATGTGATAAAAGACATATGTAATATGTAATGTTTATCATAAACTGTGATGATTTTGTATATGTACCTTTTATGTTGGCATATGTGTGTATACCACGCTTTGTGTTGTACTCTGATCCTTGCTTGTACTTTTATGCTTAGCGTATATACGTGGGGGCACCTTCTGACCTACGTATATACGTCGCAGTGACGTCCCCGTATCCGTGGGAATCGGGGCGTTACACTGTGTCTCATCAAAAAAGACTTAGTTCTATCTGAGTTCTTATGAACTGATGACCACGTCTCCCTATGGATTGACGCTGTGTCTCAGTGAAGTCTAAGTTCCTATGGAATGATGACCGCGTCTCACCCTGTGATTGATGCTGCGTCCCATCAAAAGGACTTAGTTCTATCTAAGCTCCTATGGACGGATGACCGCGTCTCACTCTATGGATCAATGCCGCGTCCCATCAAGCTCGACGCTGCGTCTCATTGAAAGAACTTAGTCTTACCTAAGTTCAGTATTCACAGCCAGTGATCAGGGAGTTGAATTCATCCACAGCTAAACAAAGAAGATGGAACAAAAACTTCAAAAAAAAAAACTTTTATTATTATATCGAAAATAGTAAAGTTGATACAAACACTCTAGTAGAGTGTCCTCTTCTTTACAAAAAAAAAGGGAAGAAGGGGAAAAGGCTAAAAGTCTTGATCCGGCAAAGAACGGATACGCTCCCTGAGATGATGCATCTCGTGCTGACGTGCCTTCTCAGCCTCCATCATGGCTTGGACCCGCAGCTTCTCTTCAGATAAAAAGGATTTTGCAGCCAGCTGTGCTCGCAGAGATTCCAACCTGGAGGAATGAATGGTCTGGCTTTCTTCAGCTCGTGCCTTCGCAGCTTGTTGCTCCTCCAGCCTCTTCCGGACGGTGGCAAGCGTCCTCTCATTATCCGCGATCATGGCTTCCGCCTTAGCGATGGCAGACCGAGCATTGGTAATGGCGAGCTTTGCGTTTTGCCGGATGAACTCGGATTCCATCGAATCGTTAGCCAGTTTCTGACATTCAGCTTGGGAACGCTCGAGATTGCGGACCTCTTCAGCAACTTGTGCTTCCACCTCCTGTCGCTCTTGTTCCTGGGTGGCTAGGAGCCTAGTCAAGATGACCTGGGCTTCTTGAGAAGAACTAGCATTGTCCAAAGACTTCAGCTCTTTCAGGTCACTTCCCAATCGCTCCACCAATAGCATACACGACTTGGCAAGCGAGGAGCCTCCGGTTAATTCGATGTTACCGGCCATGTTTCCAAGAAACGTCCGGGCAAAGTCAAAAGAGCTACGCCCAGACAGGATAAAATCGATGTACGATCGCATCGCGTCAAGGAATTGCTGCACCGTTTTGCGTGTCAGGAAATCCATGGTGTCATCACCCGAGGTACTCCCCGACCCCCTTTCTATCATGAAGAAAGGGGTGCAAGCCGGCTCTTTTTGCGCGAGAGTCGTGCTGAACGGCGATACGGCAAGAGCGAGACTGGCCACTGGCGCTTCCGGAAGTGTTATCACTGCAGGAGCCTCCACAGCTAATGATGGAGTAGTAAGCGCAACCTCTGGGAGGTCCCGAGATGTCGAATCCTTGGGCGAGCCCTGCGGAGCGGAAGTCTCCCTGGCTTCAATAGTAGCCTCTTCACCCTGCAGAGTGGGTTCTTTCCCAGCCTTAGGGGTTGCCTCCTCTTCCGGCAAAATCGAAGGCTCCCCAATTTCAGTAGTTGTCCTCTCTGGAGTTATCTCGGCAACGGAAGCCTCGACTCCTTCGGACTGGGTCAGCTCTTTTACCGTCTCCTCGATATGCGAGGAGATTACAGCTTCAATATCCCCGGCCAACCCTGCAGCATAAAAGAAGAATGTTAAAACATCCTCTTCAAAATGAAAAGGGAAATTAGGTCAAAAGGTGAAAAGAGTACCTTCAGCGGGAATAATCGCCAGCTGTGATACCGTTGATGGCTCACCCCCGTATATTTCTTCCTCTGAGATGTGGGAGAACTTACTCGGATCAGGAAGAGCGGGTTCATCGCCGTAGTCGACCTCGTCTTCAAAATCGCTTTCCCCTGAGAGTGAGGAAGACGATTGCGCCCCGCACGAGACTTCTGCAGCCGGAGCCTTGCCACCAATTACCCCAGTGGTAGGACTGGGGTCAACTGCCCGAGGACTGGAAATGAAGACACAAGGTGACCCAGGTTGCTGTGCCTCATCTCTCCCTTCATGAGCAAGTAAAAATCCGGGTTAAACTGAAATCCCCGGAATATCGACATCTCCTCTACTCATGATGTCGACCTCTAGCTGCTCATCCTCGTCAGCGGTGGTGGCTCTGTCAACGAGCTCCCCTTCCTCCGTAGACCTACGGTCTCTGCTGCTCGACCTAGGGGCACGGACTAAAGGAACATCCTCTTCAGCTATATCTTCTTCCCTCGGTACCTCAACGACAGCAGGGATGTCTTCGGATCGGGAGACTTCGGTTGTCAAGTCTCTCCGAACCTTCTTGGGAGCAGGTTCAGCAGTTGAAGCAGAGCGTTGACGACGCTTGCTTACCACCTGTCGAGTCTTTGTTGCTCGTGGCTCCGCCCTTGCTGCTTGCGGCTCCTCCCTTGTGGGTCGCGGCTCCGCCCTTATTGCTTGTGGCTCCCTTCCCGATCTTCTCCCGACCTCCTTCTGGGCCTTCAGGTACTGGTCGGTGAGTTTCGAGTGTTTACCAGACTCTGACCTTGCCTCGAGATTTGCATTGATGCTTTCAATACATGAAGACGCCGGAACAAAGTCTGATGTCTGGATGGCTTGGAAATACCAAGTGCAGAAGCTGAAGCTCATACGGCACTTGGACCCCTCGATAGGTAAACGGAAAGTTGCTCCCGTCCCTCCGGCCACACTGTAGTACCAAGCCCGAGCACCTTCGAACAAGTTCCCTTCGAAGGCAAGTCGAGCATTGGGATTCCTGACGTAGAGTTGATTGTAGCCGAATTGTCGAGCGAAACGATTCGGCATGTATGGCTCGATGGTGCATGAAGTCCCTTGCCGGAAAAGCATATATCCGGGCCGAATATTGATCAACCACCAGAAGACTCCCGCGGACAACCTTGTGAAGCCATCTGGGCCCGCGGAATCAGTAAATAGATCCCCGAAAGATGCACCAGAGATCTCGGGGAAGCAGCGATGGAGCTGGTAATTCGCAGGGTCTGAAAGTCGCTTTCGGATGTAATATATATAAAGATCACGCCAGCTCGAATCCTCCAACCGCTGTACAAAAGGGACGAAACTCTCCCTCCAACGCACTGCCGTCATCAGAGAAGGGCAGTGCATCACGTACCAAGCCATGAGGTACGTATAAGGCAGCTCGATCCGAGGGTTGGGGCGCTTCACCGTCGGATTCCCCTTTGAGTCAACATACGGCTTGCCGTGGGAGTCGACAGTTTTCGGCGCCTCACAGAAACTCTTGGTTAGCGCCCGCAACCCGCTCTGAATGCCAGCCGCCACGGCCGGGAGAAGGGCTATAGGGTTGCCATGAGCCAGGAGCATCGCCGGGTACACCACGTCAGCAACAATAGCTTCATGTGGCAGCGTGGGCACCACACAACGCTTCAGCCACAGCATCAAGAAGCCTGCCAACAGTGCCCTATCGGAGATAGGGGTCCGGGCTTGATGGTTGAAGCTTTCAAAAACTAGGTCAGGATCGAAACCGTCCTCGTTCGAAACTGTGGTGTAGAAGCCTTCAGGAGCCTGGGTGATCCTGTCTTCAATCTCCTCGTCAGAACTGGGAGCCAGTCGGGTTATCGGATTGTCTTTATGATTGACACCGTTGAATAAGTAACTGGCCCAAGACAGTTGCTTGACTCCCTGCGCCCTCCAGGAGGTTATCTGACCGCAAATGTGGAAGTGACACATCACTTCCCAGAAAGTCTCGTACACCCGAGGAAACTCTTTCTTCAAGAGGTGGAGCTCCTCAGTGGTCGGGACATATTCCTCATAGGGAATGTCCCCTGTTGCCAGCCCCGAGACCTCATGTAGCTCGTGCAGTGCAAGGCCCATTTCTCCGACCGGGGTAAAGAATGTCCCCGTCAGAGGGTGTAGCGCTCCAGGATCCCGAAAAAGTTATGAAAGCCTGGTGGGACACCCTACTGTACGGCCCTGACCGCCGGGTACAGTCCCACACGCTTTAGCAGATCCCCAAGATCGGTGAGGATGAAACCCACCATCCTGCCCCACCAGTAGTTCTCCGTGGAATGGACCCACCCGAGCGGACGGAAACCGACCGGATAATCACCCTCCGCTTCCATGAACGAGTTGAGGAAGGTAGTGCCAAGTTGTGGTATCTCTCCAACCGGAACCTCAGACTTGCGCGACCCAGGGAAAAGGCTGAGAACCGACCTGTCATGGCTATCATGACGGTGTACTTTATGGGAACCCAAATCACCGAGAGTAATCTCAGGGACGTATCGAGAAAGGTCCCATTCCATCTTCCGAGGGACGGACATGTGCTGGAAGTAGGACAGCGGGAACATCCTCTCCATGTCCGGAAGAAAGAATCTTCCACCCTTTATCTGACGGAGCCATTTATAAGTTCCGTCATACACACGATAGCCGCCGTCGTCGATACGATCTCCGAAGAAGAAGACAGGCTTCTCCAGCTTGACGTGAGCATCCGTTGTGAATGCTGCATCGGTCATAAGTACCCGAAGAGTTCTCATGTCAACATTAGAGAGCCTCTCCCTGCGATCCTGCGACTGGTCAGCAGTCACAGGGACAGTCCTTCGTAGCACAAAGGTCAAGTCCCGGTCAGCACCACCTACACGTCCAAAGTGGCGCGTCTTGGAGAGTGAGGCAGAAGGATGGGGCACTGCAAAAGAAAAGGACACTTAGTTAGATACTTAAATTCTAAGTGTTCATAACCCAAACGCAGAAGAGATACTGGACGCAGGAATTATCAAATCCGCGTCCAGACCTGCGAAACCGCGTCCAAACGCAGAAGAGATACTGGACGCAGGAATTATCAAATCCGCGTCCAGACCTGCGAAACCGCGTCCAAACGCAGAAGAGATACTGGACGCAGGAATTATCAAACCCGCGTCCAGACCTGCAGGATCCGCGTCTCCACCACCAGAAGGTCATGGAACGTCCTTGATGTCGCTTCTGAGGTGCGAAAAGAAGGGAGTTATCCACCTTAACCCTTCCATCACCACAACCGCCAGAAGTTAAGGAGGGTAACTCCCTTCCCTTCACACCCCCAGATTTCTAATTGCTTGGACGCAAGTGCCAGATTCATCAAAATCAGCAGCTGATGGAACAGAACGCAAGGATCAAATCCGCATTCTGCAAACCAAGTCCGCGTCTGAACCCTTCACAATTAGAAATATTCTAAGTGAAGAATCCGAAACGCAGGACCCAATGGCGCGAGGGTCCAAACCCGCGCCTCGGTTATCAACTCAAAGATTGCGTCTGAGACCGCGTCTGAGAATCAAACACGAATTATATTTGGTGTTAAGGATTCTTAAGGTTCTATGAGCTTCCGTTAATGGCGAAATCCACGCCTAAAAGGCATTATACCTGGGAAAGCGACATCCCGCGCAGAGGAAGCGCCCCTCTGGACCTCGGCGGCAGTCGCCCGTGAAGAGGAGGCGGTTGGCTTGATCTTGGGTGCCATTTTTAAGGAGATGAACAGTTCAAAAATCCAGTAATGGAGATGAACAGTTCAATAGAGGAAGAAGAGAACTCTCTTGAGCAAGTGCGTTCAGAGAAGAAAAGAGGTCTCTCTGACTGTTGCCTTTTATAGGCACAAGGATTCGCAAAGATACGCGGCGTGTGACCCGATAAAAGCTGCAGCAAATCATCGCATAACGCGTGGAGCAAATCTTCGCGAAGATCATGCGTCACGACTCCGCAGCGAGTCGTCATTTGACACGTGGCGCGGTTCAGTTAATGAACCGAGAAATCCGCGCGCCAAAAGGTGAAATCCTGCCGGTTCCCCAGGCCAGCTGGCGGCGTAATCATCACACGGCACAGATTCGCACCTAAGGGACGCATCTCTTCGATGGACATGCCCCATCAGCATCTCCATAAATGCATTCGGAAGGTCGCGTCTCTCTACAAAGTCCGCGTCCGACCCAGCGGGCCCAACATCGCGTCTGCCTAATGGAAGATCAAGCGCGTTTCCATTGCCAAAGGACGCACCCTACAGAAATCTCGTCTTTAAAGCAGTACCATCTCGGCTTTTTGAAAAGAACCTGCGTTCGGCCTCCTGCTTCTGCAAAATTAGTTCAACAGTACACTGACGCAAGCAGACGACCAACCACTCCTGGCTTAAAGCACACCCGTGACAGACTAAAAGCAATCGGGGAGGTTTAGACTGTGCATCTAGACACTCAACATGATCAACTCTGGTGGCTTTAAAGAGTTCAAATAGTACACTCACGAAGACCAACTTCAGATAAGATCGAACCGGAGCATCAACAGTCCAGCCATGAAGGTGAATTCAGTTAGAGTCCAAAGTATTTCGAAATCCGTCCCAGTTAACTACGGAATATCGAAAACTTTGGAGGGGTTCTGTAGGCTGTCCAAAAGTTACTGGAGGACAAGCCATTAAAAAGCAAAGTTTCAAGCTCTAGACGCGAGGGACTATCACCCGCGTCTCAGCATCAAGGCGCGTCGGTTCGACACCCGCGTCTCAGCATCAAGGCGCGTCGGCTCGACACCCGCGTCTCAGCGTCAAGGCGCGTTGGCTAGACACCCGCGTCTCAGCATCAAGGCGCGTTGGCTCGACACCCGCGTCTCAGCATCAAGGCGCGTCGGCCTGACACCCGCGTCTCAGCATCAAGGCGCGTCGGCCTGACACCCGCGTCTCATCAAGGCGCGTCGGCCTGACACCCGCGTCTCAGCATCAAGGCGCGTTGGCCTGAAACCCGCGTCTCAGTTATAACCGCCTTGGTTAAGGGACCAATCACTGCCCACACGTAAGGGAAATCAGCCCCCATCGTGGCGTGTCTTTAGCAGGCACGTGGGTTAGTTACCGCCCATGTAGCGGGGAAGTTGGCCCTCATTGTGGAGCGTTTGTAGGGAGCACGTTCACCCCTAGGACCTCTATAAATAGCCTCGTTTACTATGAGGTCGGGGCAATTGGCAATCGAGAGATCAGCGATAGAGAGATCGGCAATCGGCAATCGGTAATCAGAAGGAGTGAAGAAGCAGATCAACTCTTCAGCAAGTTCGCTGCGTACGAGCTAGCTTTCGCCTACCTTCTCTTTTAGAGTTTTGGTAGACAGAGCTGTGTCACTCTTTCTACGGCCGAAGAGGAGATCCTGAAGGACGGTCATCTGGTCAACGGAGAACAAGATTCACTCTCCACCGCCACACGAAGAACCCAGCCTTAAACAAAGGGGGAATTCAAGATTCAATATTCTCCCTCCCTTGTAACCGGAAGGAACAGTTTTTGTTGTAATCCTTTTCATTTGATTCAAGGAAAACTTTTACGGCAATTCACTGTCTCCCTCTTTCCCGGGTCATACAAGAGATATGGCCAATGTTACCTGACTCACACTGGATACTATTATTTATATATCTTGATAATCACTTTACATAGATTACATTTATTTGAATATTCATGTACACCTGTTACAGGGATACTGAGTTATACTAAACAATTTTATTCATGTACTTATAGAATCGTAACAGGGATATACTAGCACACCAGACACAGTTATTACATGTACATATATCACTGTCACATAAATACCGTTACATATGACACTATTATTTCATATTCATGTACTACTGATACCTGAATACACTACTCCATTCGAGACTGTTATTTCATATAGTCGTATCATCGCTACGTGAATACTCTATGCACAGTTGTTTCATGTTCTTATACCACTGTTACATAGATTCATCGGTATACATGTGTTAATTGTTTCTGTATTCCATCGCATAGATCATTGTTCATATTTCATGGATAATTGCTACATGTGTACTTCTGTATTCCCATTACATGATTGTTTCTCGTTAATGATATTGATATTCCCGTTACTAGACATGAGAGATGTTGATATGCAATGTGTGAAACTAAGTACCATGTGGGTCTAAACCACGGGGGCCACCTCTAAAATCTCACATCTCTTGTTTCTCGTTTCC
The DNA here is from genome assembly GCA_038442645.1 of Agave tequilana. Lineage (NCBI taxonomy): Eukaryota > Viridiplantae > Streptophyta > Magnoliopsida > Asparagales > Asparagaceae > Agave > Agave tequilana. The sequence goes on along the minus strand of JAVJIF010007411.1, from coordinate 86,022 downwards.
TGTTATCTTGTTTCATGCTATCAACAAAGCTCATGTCCTGTTATCGTATTACTTGTACCATTCACTGTTCTAGTTCTTGATACACTGTGTAGTTTAAATATAATAAATATAATATAGAGATGGAGGATACTTAAAGGTTGACTAAATCTATTCGGTGGATGTCTAGATCCATATTAGTCACATTGTAGGGGACGTGGTAGTGCTGGCTACCTTCTCATTTTTCATTTCTTGTTACTTGTTACAGCCTTAGCGGGCTGGCTCTGGTGTCAGCAGCCAGGGGCTTATTTAAGGCCGTGATCCTGATATATAGGGATACGGCCACCCGATAAGAGCTCCTTGACCATTGGGTTTCCAATTAACATAATAAAAAAGAATAAACAATAATGACATTGGGAACGTTTGTTATTTGGTCACTCTTTTGTTCGGATCATGGTACCCGTATGACATGTTCGGATGGGTTCGACTGGAGTGCGGGCTCCGTTATAAACTGTCGGTGGTATGTGAAACTAGAAGAGATTGATTAAAATACCATATGGTACTGATTGTTATTATTATATAAATAACATGACTTGCTCGATACAGGTATATTACTGTTCAGTTGTACTTGTTACTATTCTTGATATTTTATCCACTATCATGTCACATGTACACCTCGTTACACTTCCTGAAACTTGTTATGTTTCATGTGGTGACACACTATTTATGTACACGTATACTCTGCATTCTATGTGTTTTGTTTCATGTATGCATTGTAGACACTGTTACTATATAATCACAACACTGTAGTATGATTATTCTACATACTTCATATCCACCTATTCATATTCATCACGACACCATTATGCTACTGTTATTAATAGATTAAACAACAAATATTAAGTATTTAAAACTTACTACATGTTACCCATACACAGTGATGTAATTAGGAACACTTAATATTATATCATATAATACATATTCAGAATTATATATAATTGGTATAACTCTTTGAGAGTAGTAACATAATCCCCAAAAAAGTCTACTTATTATTTTTGGTAGCACGCCCCGGACATATAAACTGATAGTAATGATATAAAATTGGATACTATTGTAGTAATGACATTGTTATAACATGCTAGGTATTAATGATGTTAAAATATGACACTTGTATATTTTGAAATACACCTAGAAGGGGGTGAATAAGTGTATTGCTAATCTAATGTTATTTTAAAACTACTTATGATGAGTTATGCAAAGGGTCACTCAAAGCAAGAATTGAAGCCGAATTCTCGTGAAAGGCTTTAGAACTTCTCCTTTTGATTCCTCTAAATAATGAGTTGAGGTGCTCAATTACTCCTTACTGAGATGAGTGTAGAGCGATAATGAAAGTGATGGATAAAATGCAAGCAATGATATCAAGAAAGATGAACAATTACACAAGTATGAAAAGTAGAAAGCAATAGAGAGCAAGACACAAGCAAACGCAACACACAAAAGATTTGTTCCGAGGTTCGAGCCACCGCTTTACGTCCCTACTTCACAACTATGAAGGATTTCACTATCCTCTAAGGGATCTTCCACAAAGGGACCTTACAAAAAGGAATTACAACTTGGTCTACACAAGACCGGAGTACACAACTCCACTACTCAATCCTCTACACAAGAGGTAGCACAAAGCCAATTGAGATTACAAAGCTCTTGGTGATCCACCAAGATCATAAACACTCTCTCTTACAACTTCTTATAGAGTAGAATATGAAGTGTAACTCAAGAAGTTAAGTGAGAGAAGAAATTCAGCTAGAAAGAAGTGAAGAGCTTTAAAACCAACCGAAAATAGCTTTAGAAATAAAGAACTTGAAGATTGGAAGTTAGAAAAACTTTTCTCTTTTGAAACAAACTTGAAAACTTGTGTTATCTTGTTATCTCAAAACCAAAACCAATGACCCATATGTATAGGCGATGAATAAATATCATTTGTCAATCATACCAGGTCATTTGGGGTGTGTTTAGAGACTTGGAAACCAAAAATGCCTGTTGGAATCCACTAAAAACAAAACAGATTAAAAAACAAGCGGTTATAGATAACTGGCAGGTTGTTGGTTGACCGGCCAGTCGATCGCCAGCTCATCCAGAAAAGAGCCATTGGCTCCGGTCGACCGCCCTTTAGTTCAAAAGGGGAAAACAAATTGTCAGTTTCGGTCGATCGGGCCTAACCGAGAGTTAAGGTCTCTCAGTCGGTCGACCGGTCGGTCGACCGACAACGTGCACAAACGTGCACGCCCCTTGCCAAAGGCCCGGTCGACGGGCGGTCGACCGTTTTGGCCTGAAATGGGCACCGGTCGACCGTCTGGTCGACCTACTTGGCCTGAAACAGTTTTCTGGATAGTTTTTGAGTTTCAAACATTCTTTAAAGTATTTTTGTATTGGTTTATAGGAAATGTAGCAATGTATAGGTGATGAAATACATGTTCTAAACTTGTTATAAAATTTTGGAAAAATTATAAGACATGTATCAAAACCAAACTGCAAAATACCAAAAAAACTTGTATTTTTTGAAATCGTGTATTTTGTGTGTGTAACTTCTTGAGCATCACAATTATATTCTCCACTTCAACAAACTAATATCTTACAAGGCTCTAGGTGACTACAAGATCTTCAACCGGGCTTCTTCATTAGTGACATCGAGTGCTTTGAGTTTTAATCCCGTGTTTGAATCTGTTTGAGTCTTCAACACCTTCCTTTAAAAGATAAAAACTCCTTGAATTCTTAGAACTCAGAAATTACTTAAACACTTGAACTTGATTAGTACTAAATAACCACATATGTTTTGTTATCATCAAAACCATAAAACCGGGTGATTGTAACCTTGGGCCAACAATCTCCCCTTTTTGATGATGACAAAACATATGAGTTATTTAAGATAAAAGATAGGAAAGAGCTTAGAAAAACTCCCCCTCAAATTACGCTATTATCAAGTACAAGAAAACATTATGACTTTAAATAGATTTGATAATATAAGCAAGTCACACATATATGCATATATAAAAATGATACTAATTTAGAATAATATGCATATATAGCGTACTATCCTTCCAATCCTCCTTCCTCCAAACATAATATGCAATGAGTAAAAACATTAAATCATGGTATTGCATATACGCATGAAAATGGATATACACGAAGTTCACAATGTTCACAAAATACCAAAACATCTTAATAACTCATCAAATATCTCTCCCCCCTTTTGTCTTGCATCAAAATGGGAAAAGACAACATAAAAGAGAGATTGATTTGAAAAAAAATATATGTAAAAAGGATTTTAAAAATACATTAAATAATTTCAAAACTTATGAATTCATAGTACAAGCATTTAACTCACCACAAATAAATGATAATCTATTATAATCTAGTGGTTTAGTAAAATGTCCGCAAGTTGAAAATCGGCGGAAAAATAATCAATTTCAATGTCGCCTTTCTCATAGTGTTCTCTAAGAAAGTGATATCGAATATACATGTGCTTGGTCTTGCTATGTTGATTTGCATTTTTGGTCATATGAATGGAACTAGTATTATCACAAAATATTTTAATATGGTCATAATACAAATCATAGTCAAGAAGAGTATGTTTCGTCCAAAAGATTTGTGCACAACAAGCACTGGTCTCAACATACTTCACCTCGAGGGTTAAGAGGGCTACGAAATTTTGTTTCTTGAAAGACCACGAAAAAAGACAATTTTCTAGAAATTGACAAGTATCACTAGTGCTCTTCCTATCCACTCTACAATTGGCATAGTCGGCATCCGAATAACTCGTCATAAAAATTTGTCCGATGATCAGATACCACAAGCCCATTCCAATAGTGCCCTTAAGATATCTAATAATGTGTTTTATCGTAATTAAGTGAGACTCTTTAGGACAAGATTGAAATCTAACATATAGACACACACTAAACATAATATCTGACCTACTAGCCGTTAAATAAAACAAACTGCCAATCGTGCTTCTATAAAGTTTAATATTTACATTTATACCCTGTTCATCCTTGTCAAGCTTTATAGTAGTGGTCATGAGAGTCTTGCTTAGTTTTGCATCTTCAAGCCCAAATCTCTTGATGAGTTCTCTTATATACTTGGCTTTATTGATGAAAATCTCATCACTCTTTTGCTTGATTTGGAGTCTAAGGAAGTAGTTTAGCTCTCCTATCACAGACATCTTAAATTCGTTCTTCATGCATGATTTCAAATTCTTTACAAAGCTTTTCATTAATGGATCCAAAAATAATATCAATATAAAATTGAACAATTAGGATATCACTATATACATGCTTTGTAAACAAAGTGGTGTCAACTTTACCTTTAACAAAATTTTTTGAAATTAGAAAAGTTGAAAGCCTTTCATACCAAGCTCTTGGAGCTGTTTTTAAACCATATAAGCTTTATCAAGTTTGAAAATAAAGTCCGGATGTGTAGGATCAACAAACCGAGGTACTGTTTAACACACACTTCCTCATCTATAAAACTATTTAAAAATGTACTTTGACATCTATTTGAAAAAGTTTGAAATCTTTATAAGAAGCAAAGACAAATGTCATCTGTATGGCTCAAGTCGTGCTACGAGTGCAAAGATTTCCTCAAAATCGATACCTTTGATTTGGGTGTAACCTTGGGCCACTAACCTAGCTTTATTTCTAATAACATTAACCACTCATTCAATTTATTTCTAAAAATTCATTTAGTACCAATGGTTGGTCTATCATGGGGTATAGGAGTAAGATGCCAAACTTGGTTGCGCCCAAATTAATTGAGCTCTTCTTGCAAGCAACCAATATGAATCGACCTCGGCTTCGAGGATATTTTTGGGCTCAATATGTGAAATGAAAGCAAGATAGCCACATAAATCATGAAGTTTGGATCGAGTAGTTACCCCCTTAGATGCATCACCTATGATGAGGTCCTTGGGATGATTTTGAAGCAAATCTCCAATCCTTCGAAAGTGATTGTGTTGGCTCCACTTCAACCTCTTGAACTTCATCATGTTCATTAATCTTTGGTTTTTCTTCTTCTATAGGTGATTCCTTCAAGGTTATCCTCTCCATATCTTCATCTAAAGAATCAATCTCTATAATATTCTTTACAAAAATATTAGATTCCTCAAACTTAATATGTGTAAATTCTTCAACAGTCAAGGTAGATCTATTGTAGACTCTATAGATCTTACTAGTATTTAAATACCCAACAAATATAGATTCATAAGATTTAGCATCAAATTTTCCTAAATTATCTTTAGTGTTTAAAATAAAGCATTTACAATAAAAAACTTTAAAATAAGGCACATTAGGTTTTTCTCAAATAGTAAATTTCATATGAAGTTTTAGAAGTATTTTTACAAAAATAAATTCTATTTGAGATGTAACATGATGTGTTTACAGCCTTGGCCCATAAATATTGAGGGAGTCCGTATTCATTTATCAATGTCCTAACCATTTCTTGAAGAGTATGATTTTTCCTTTCAATGACTCCATTTCGTTGTGGAGTTTTAGGACTTGATAGTTCATGTTTGATTCTATTTTCTTTACAATAAGTGATAAAGGAATTGTTAATGAATTCATCACCTCTATCACTTCTTATGCAAAAAATTGAAAAATCTTTTCTTTTTTAACTTTTTTCTAAACACTTGAAAATGTAAAAAAACTTGATCTTTGTGTTCTATAAAGAAAACCCATGTAAAACGAGAAAAATCGTCAACAAAAATAAAAACAATGTTGTAAAACTCTGAGAAATATAACACCAAAAGCAGAGAATTCTAGAGACAGAGTAGAAGTAGAAATTCTTATTGATTTCTGAAGTGTGTACATTGAAATGAATCAGAAAGGGCCTATTTATAAGAAAATTTTGGGGTACTATGCAGTCACTATGCACGCTTGCGTCATCGCTTGCATCAGCGCATAGTAAACTCATTAATGGTGCATAGTAAAGGTAGGCAGTCATCGTTTCATAACACTCCCCCTTGGCTGTCAACCTTACATGATGCCTCATTAAAAACCTTGTTAGGAAAACCCAGTGGGACAAAACCATAGCGAAGGGAAAAAGAGTACATCATCTCTGTACACGTGTTCTATGCTGCCTCGTTAAAACTTACCAGGAAAACTCTGTGGGACAAAACCATAGTAAGGAAAAAGAGTGCAGCTACGTAAGCTCCCCCTCAAGTTGGCATAAGTAGTTCTTCTTCATAAGTCTCGCATATGACGCATCCCAATATCATGAATACGCTTTCTGACAGTTGTAGGGGGAAGTGCCTTTGTAAAGAGATCTGCCACATTATCACTTGATCGGATATGCTGAATATTAATTTTCTTATCCTTTTCAAGCTCTTGGCTGAATGAGAAGAACTTCGGGGGTATATGCTTAGTACGGTCGCTTTTGATGAATCCTTCTTTTATTTGAGCGACGCATGCAGCATTGTCTTCAAACAGTACTATTGGATCTCTGTTGACTGGTAATCCACAAGTTGCTTGGATATGTTGAGTTACAGACCTTAGCAATACACATTCTCGACTTGCTTTATGGAGTGCTATGACTTCAGTATGATTAGAAGAAGTGGCAATAAGTGTCTGCTTTTGTGAACGCTATGAGATTGATGTACCTCCACATGTGAACACATATCCTATTTGAGACCTGACTTTATGTGGATCTGACAAGTAACCTACATCTGCATAACTAGTTATTTCTTGTTTTGATCCTCTGGAATAAAACAAACCAAAATTAGTTGTTCCTCGAAGATAACGAAATATATGTTTAATACCATTCCAATGTCTCCGTGTAGGAGATGAGCTAAATCTTGCTAATAAATAAGTAGCAAATGATATATCTGGTCGGGTGCAATTAGCTAGATACATAAGAGCTCCAATTGCACTTAGGTATGGTACTTCAGGACCAAGAACCTCTTCATTATCTTCGCGAGGGCGAAATGGATCCTTTTTCACATTCAATGATCTAACAACCATTGGAGTGCTTAAAGGATTTGCTTTATCCATGTTAAAGCGTTTCAAGACCTTTTCAATATAATTTGATTGATGTAAAAGTATTCCACTTTGAAAGTGCTCAATCTGTAAACCAATACAATATTTGATTTTTCCAAGGTCTTTCATTTCAAATTCATTCTTTAAATATATCATTGCTTCTAGGACTTCTTTATGAGTCCCAATGATGTTTAAATCATCAACATATACAGCAATGATAATGAATCCGGATGTTGTTTTCTTTATAAAAATACATGGGCATATAGGATTATTCACATATCCTTCTTTTAGCAAATACTCGCTTAAGCGATTATACCACATGCGCCCTGATTGTTTTAACCCATATAACGATCTTTGTAATTTGATCGAATATAATTCTTTTGGTTTTGAACTTAATCCTTCAGGCATTTTAAATCCTTCAGGGATTTTCATATAAATATCGCTATCAAGCGACCCATATAAATAAGCTGTAACAACATCCATAAGACGCATTTCTAAATTTTTAGAAACTGCTAGGCTGATTAAATATCTAAACGTAATTGCATCCATTACTGGAGAATACGTTTCTTCATAATCAATTCCAGGTCTTTGCGAAAAATCTTGAGCAACAAGTCGAGCTTTATACCTCACAATCTCGTTTTTCTCGTTGCATTTTCGCACAAAGACCCATTTGTATCCTACTGATCTCACAGCTTCAGGGTGAGGATAATAGGTCCAAATACTTTACGCTTATTAAGCGAATTCAATTCAGCCTGTATAGCGTCTTTCCATTTTATCCAATCATGTCTATTTTGACATTCAGTGACGGATCTTGATTCAGAATCCTCACTCCGTTAACAATATCACATGCTACAGAATAGGAAAATATTTCATTTATATTTTCCATCTCATTTCGATTCCATAATCCTCCTGTATTGAAATAATCAATAGAGATCTCATGATTTTCTATATCTTCAGGATTTTTCATCTTTTGATTTGTCTTATTTTGTGTTTCTTCTGGAACACATTCTTGCACATTAGGGTCATCATGCTTATCTGCTCTTTTTCTTTTTCGAGGATTTTTATCTTTGGAACTGATTGGCCTACCACGTTTCAGGCGTGTCTTAGACTCATTAGTGACTTCATTCTCAGATTGTCCTTTTGGGATTTCAATCCGAGTAGGAGCATTTACAGTTGGTATGTATGATTTAGTCACTCTTTTCGTATCGGTGAACGCATCTGGTAATTGATTTGTTATTTCTTGTAAATGCATAATCTTTTGCACTTCTGACTCACATTGTTTTGTGTGAGGATCAAGATGCAATAAGGATGTTTTACTCCATGTAATCTCCTTCTCTAGCTGTTTTTTTCTCCCCCTAATGCTGAAAAAATTGCCTCATTGAAATGGCAATCGGTAAACCGAGCCGTAAAAACATCACCAGTTTTTGGCTCAAGATATCTTATAATAGAAGGAGATTCATAGCCAACATATATTCCCAGTCTTCTTTGAGGACCCATCTTTGTACGTTGTGGTGGAGCAATCGGTACATATACCGCACAACTAAAAATTCTAAGATGGAAAATATTTGGTTCTTGACCAAATGTTAATTGTAGAGGGGAGTACTCATGACATGCACTTGGTCTGATGCGAATTAATGCTGCAGCATATAAAACTGCATGACCCCATACAGAAATAGGAAGTTTTGTTCTCATTATTAATGGTCTAGCAATAAGCTGGAGGCGCTTAATCAGTGACTCAGCCAAACCATTTTGTGTATGTACATGGGCAACAGGATGTTCAACAACTATTCCAATTGACATACAATAATTATTAAAAGCCTGTGACGTAAACTCACCAGTATTGTCAAGTCTAACTTTCTTGATTGTATAATCAGGAAATTGTGCTCGTAATCTAATTATCTGAGAAAGAAATCTCGCAAATGCCACATTACGAGTTGACAATAAACAAATGTGTGACCATCTACTAGAGGCATCTATCAATACCATAAAATATCGAAATAGTCCACACAGTGGGTGTATAGGCCCACAGATATCACCTTGGATACATTCAAGAAATGTAGGTGATTCTGTTTTTATTTTAGCTAGTGATGATCTCATGATTAATTTTCCTAGAGAACAAGTCTAACAGGAAATTTTACTAGTTTGAAGGATCTTCTGGCCCTTTAATGTATGTCCATGTGAATTCTCAATAATTTTTCGCATTATCAATAAATCAGGATGACCTAAACGGTCATGCCACAGAGTTAATATCTTTGTATCTTCTTTAACTACCAGATGTGACTCTATTACATTTATACATGTGTAAGGCAATCCTGAGGAAAGCTTTGGTAGTTTTTCTAATATGTACTTCCTTTCTGATATATAAGTAGTAAGATACATGTACTTCATATTTCCTTCAGTTGCAGACTGAGTATCATATCCATAAAGATATATATCATTAAAACTCAACAAATTTCTTTTGAATTTTGGTGAAAACAAAGCGTCTTTTATGAAAAACTTTGTTCCATTTGGTAATATGAAGCTGGCTTTATGATAGGGAGATTCTGTCTCCTCGTTTTAAATTAACCGCAAGCGCACGGTCATTCGATGTAGCACTTGAGGGTCGATCCATAGGGACAGGTGGTTATTTTGGTTTCAACACATCTACACGAATTGGTCAAAAGATTTATGGGTTTTGAGTGAGTTTCTAAACTAAATGTCAATTTAAGAAATCAAGTCAAGCACTTAGGATTGAATCCCCTAAACTAGAATCAAGTGGTCAATCTCGTTTCTCCATACTAGTCTATTGTTGCTCACCAAAATTTCTACTTCTAATAGGCAAAGTAAGTCTGAGCACTAGATCTAAGCACAGGGTATTATCTGCATCACATGGTCCATCAAAGGTAAATAAAATGACTAACTAAATTAAAAGCAGAAAAAGCAATAAAATCCTAAGCATGGACCATTGACTATTAATACATACCTTGTCAAATAACTAGTAACTCTAAAAATAATCTCCTATAAGTTGTCGGTCAATTGGTGAGTGTACAATATTAGATAGGAGATCCAACAGATGACTACAAGATAATTTAGCTTAGGTTCATCTCCCCTGGGTACTCGCTGAAAAATTACCTACTCATGCTTAAATTATTAACTTAAAAACGATCTACATAAACAATCAACATGAAAAACTAATCTAACAAATTGTATGAAATAATTAATCAAACTAATTAACTAATAAATTAAATAATTAAACAAAACAATTTAACTAAATTTACCTGCAACAGTACCGTGTGGCCCTCCCTTCTCCTTGAACTGGGGCAGGGGCGTCCCTGTTGGCGCCCTTCCCCTTTCAAATAGGGGCGCCTGTTGTTTCCAATCTGCTGAACAGAGGCGCCTCCAGGCGCCTCTCTCTCTTCTTTTTTTTTTAATTTATTTTTTTTAGAAACCAAAAAAAACAAAACAAAAGATGAAATATTAATAGAAATTCAGCATCAAGAAATCCGCCTCCAAGAGAAGAAATTAACTTCTGAAAAAAATTGCAGAAAATTGAGAAAGTGGCCAAAATCAAAGGCCCCCCAAACCCTAGCCTTTACATGGATATTTATAGCCTAGGGTTTGGCTATTTTACATAAAAAGTCTACCACATATACAAGTTTACACAGAAAAGAGAATAATAATTTACAAATTAGAATTTCAGCCATAATTTGCATTTAAGCCCTGAACTTTTGTGAAACTGCTTCTCAGCTCCTACTGGATTCCAACTTCTTTAATTTAGTTGTAACTTTCTTGCATGTGATCTTCAATAGCCGTAGAGGAGTCGTGGCAATATTAAGTCTTCCATTAAAGCTCTTTTTTTGTCTTGGCCACTCTTCTAAAATGCTAAATTGCAGTCTTTTCTCCTTTTGTAAACCTGTACTGCAAAACCACTAAAAATACTCGAATAGCATTATTTATATACAAAGATATAGATAAATGAGAGTAATAAAATAGTATAAATTTGTGTCAATCAAATACCCCCACACCTATCTTTTGCTAGTCCTCGAGCAAGACTAATAAAAAGAAAAAGAAAAACTAAACTGCTCTAACTCACTTTCGTAGGAATCACAGTTGCACTTAGCATGGGCAACAAGCCGTTAAACCCCTAAGTTACCCCTAGAGGACGAGTTTTGTCTCGTGAGGGTTTTCAGTGGATTACACCCACAAAATACAAGAAAGTTAGAGATTAAGAAATAAATAAAAGAAAAATAAGGATAACCGAAAATCAAGAAAAGAAAAACAAATCACTTTTTTTTTAGTTAACTAGCTAACAAGATCATCAATTTCCATGAGTTTCATTTTCAAGTAAAACCTCAATTCAAGATATCATATTGGCTATAAAATAAAGTCTCAAATCCAAAACTTTACACCACCTGTCCTAAGTTTCAGATCCTATTTACCCCGTGATCGTGATGTAGTTCTTAAGCTTGGGAATATTTAATTACAACTTTCATATTTTTTTTAACAAATTTTTTTCTTCTTTTTCTTAAAGACTTTTTTTAACTATCTTTCGCGTAGATACCGAGGCTTCCTGAGGCCAAGGCACCTAGCTAATTGATAATCAAAATTATTATATTTTTATAGTGTCTTGTCCTATTAGGCTTTCTCAGTTACCCACATAGCGAGCTTTGGGTCAATGCTTCCAAACCAGATGGTCTTAGGGCAATAAGTGTAAAAACACTCCTACGGACTTAATTACTCAAGCAACTGAGGCCACAAGATAAGACTTATTAATATTTATTTTACTATATAGTAAATCTTTTTTTTTTAGTTGTAATCAAAGTCCCAAGCCTATAAACTAATAGTGTAAGTGCTATTGGGTACATAATCACTTAGACTAAGTTTAGATGGTATGTCTGTTTTAGATTCTAATCTTTATTTTAAGACTTTATAACTCTTTCATTTTGATCTTACCCTTAAAATCCACTCATGGATACTAAATCACTCACATACTAGCTAACCATTTGCAGAAAATTTTCAACTTTTTTTTTTCAATTTTTTTAAAGACTCCTAAAAGAAAATAAAGATAAAGAAAGGGGAAAAAACCCTAAAATCAAAACAAAATAAAAAAAAAGACTCGTAAAAGAAAAAAATGTGAATCTCCCCCCACACCTAAACTGTGTCATGTCCTCATGCACACAAATGAATAAAGAGATAAAAATAATGTAGCATGTAATTTACACATCCAAAATATGCATACAATCATGATGATCATGCAATTCAAGCATACAAAAGATATAGAAATATAAGCAGTATGCTAGAATTAGAAATACTCACAGTGCACTAGAAAACCAAGCTGTCGAAGCAACAAAATTCTCCTTGTGTGTGGTGGATGCCTTCTTACTTATCCTGTATCACTTATAATAAACTCGACACATAGGTTAGAGAAAGAGAAATAAAAGACTCACTAAAACTGACTCAAGTAACTAAAAGAGAAATAAAAAGACTCAACAACTAAAAGAAAAAAATTAAAACAAATATTTACATATGTACAATTTCACAACTCCCCCACACCTAAATCTTTCTAGGTCTACTCGAGCTCGCTTCCCATCATTCCACTGGGTTCTCTTCAATGGACAAAGTGGAGAGGTTAATCTTTTTGTCATCTTTAATTTCATTCTCTCAAGCTTGTTCATCACTTTCCTCCATCTCCTCCTTCTCTTCTTCCCATGCCTCCTCACAAATTCATCATTTTCACACAATATAATTGGAGTGTCCACAATATGATTGCCTACGAATTTAAGCTCATCCTCAAACATCACCTCAAAACTTAAATCAACAATTTTCTTTGGAGGTGTGTAACTAACCAAAGCATCCCTAACCGATTCATCCAAATATATGAGTTCGTCTTTAAATAGGTTTTCAGAGCTTTGATTAATTAGAGATTCTTGAATCAAGTTTTGAAAAGTATGATCATTGGTTGGCTCATCGAAAGTGAAGATACTCAAATCAAGTTTTATTTTCTCGAAGGGAATTCTAAACTCAATAGTCTCAACACATATTTTTCATCATTGTGATCACACTCTTCAATAAAAAGATCATCAAGAAACAAAGGCTCATTATGCATGTAGGCATCCTCACAATTTTGATCAGTGCGCTCCATTTTCTCCATATGAGTGGATGCAATTTTCTGCTCCCCAACACTTGTCTTTTCACAGAACTTAGAAAATTTATCATCAAATTTCTCCTGAAGCAAAAGTTCATTACTATCACATTCATCCTCACAACAAGATTCAACTGGCTCCACATGAGGTGTACGTGTAGCCAAATAATTTCTAATCACTTCATCCAGACACTGAGGATCATTATCAAGTTTGTACCCCTCATGGACCTTCACAACTTCCTCATCAGGCTTCTCATGTTCAAACTCTTCAAATTGATTAAGATGAAATAATGGGGACTCGAAGGGCATCTCGATGGAATGATTAGACATATCAGTATAGCCAACGATTTGCTCTTCGGGTCTAACTGTTTGGCCTTTGTTCATTTTATGCAAGTTGATGTGCTCTTGAATTGACATGGGTCGAATTGGTAGTGGCTCAGGAGCTAGTTGACTAGAAAAGGGATCCTCCTCTTACTCACTAACCAACTCATTGGCTGGCCTGTTTAAGCAGTCTCTAATATCATAGAACACTTGCTTTGAAGTTTGCCTGAAAGTTTCAAAAGCTTCCTCTAGTGTTGGTTCCTTGTCCACCTGATTGCCATTAATCTTAATTTGCGAAAGTTGATGGAACTCTTGAACTTGATCTGGACTTGTGGTTGAAACAGGTTGATTGAGATGAGTCATTATCTTATCCATGTGAGCACATGCCTCGATTAACTGCTAATTGGTTTCAACTATAGTCTGTTGCATGGCTTCAAAACTCTTCTCTAATGTGCTTTTCTCATGCTCATTATTAAATCCCCAAGACGGAGGTGGTGGTTCAATATAGGACCAATTAGGTCGAGAATTTTGATATGATTGGTCCCATGAAAATTGAGGACAATTCCAACCCTCCAAATTGAAGTTTGATGGATAATGCTCGCTCGTAGGTCCTTGAAATGTGTGGAATTGATTTTGACCTAGTCTTGATGAATACCCTATCGAAGGACATTGTTCAGAAGAATGATTTGGATCTTGACAGTGATGGCAACTCAAGGGATGGTATGAAGAAAATGAGTAGTTCGTGGATGGATGTATTCATTAAAATCTGGAAGAGAGCTTGGTGGATGGAAAGGAGGGTCTAGCCTATAAGATGGATCGTAACCAAATGAATTCGGATAGGCCATGGGGAAAGGATTTTTTTTTGAATTTTTTTAAAATTTATTTTTTTGAATTTTAAATTCTTATTATTTATTTTTTTTGCAATCCGGTATAGGTGTCAAAATTAAAGATAGATCACTGTGTCCCCGGCAACGGCGCCAAAAACTTGATGGGGAGATTCTGTTTCCTCGTTTTAAATTAACCGCAAGCGCACGGTCGTTCGATGTAGCACTTGAGGGTCGATCCACAGGGACAGGTGGTTCTTTTGGTTTCAACACTTCTACACGAATTAGTCAAAAGATTTATGGGTTTTGAGTGAGTTTCTAAACTAAATGTCAATTTAAGAAATCAAGTCAAGCACTTAGGATTGAATCCCCTAAAGTAGAATCAAGTGGTCAGTCTCGTTTCTCCATACTAGTCTATTGTTGCTCACCAAAATTTCTACTTCTAATAGGCAAAGTAAGTCTGAGCACTAGATCTAATCACAGGGTATTATCTGCATCACATGGTCCATCAAAGGTAAATAAAATGACTAACTAAATTAAAAGCAGAAAAAGCAATAAAATCCTAAGCATGGACCACTGACTATTAATACATACCTTGTCAAATAACTAGTGACTCTAAAAATAATCTCCTATAAGTTGTCGGTCAATTGGTGAGTGTACAATATTAGATAGGAGATCCAACAGATGATTACAAGATAATTTAGCTTAGGTTCATCTCCCCTGAGTACTGGCTGAAAAATTACCTACTCATGCTTAAATTATTAACTTAAAAACGATCTACATAAACAATCAACATGAAAAACTAATCTAACAAATTGTATGAAATAATTAATCAAACTAATTAACTAATAAATTAAATAATTAAACAAAACAATTAAACTAAACTTACCTGCAACAGTGCCGTGTGGCCCTCCCTTCTCCTTGAACTGGGGCAGGGGCGTCCCTGTTGGCGCCCTTCCCTTTCAAATAGGGGCGCCTGTTGTTTCCAATCTACTGAACAGAGGCGCCTCCAGGTGCCTCTCTCTCTCTTCTTTTTTCAAAAAAAAAAAAAACAAAAGATGAAATATTAATAGAAATTCAGCATCAAGAAATCCGCCTCCAAGAGAAGAAATTAACTTCTGAAAAAAAATTTCAGAAAATTGAGAAAGTGGCCAAAATCAAAGGCCCCCCAAACCCTAGCCTTTACATGGATATTTATAGCCTAGGGTTTGGCTATTTTACATAAAAAGTCTACCACAAATACAACTTTACACAGAAAAGAGAATAATAATTTACAAATTAGAATTTCAGCCATAATTTGCATTTAAGCCCTGAACTTTTGTGAAACTACTTCTCAGCTCCTACTGGATTCCAACTTCTTTGATTTAGTTGTAACTTTCTTGCATGTGATCTTCAATAGCCATAGAAGAGTCCTGGCTATATTAAGTCTTCCATTAAAGCTCTTTTTTTTAGCTTGGCCACTCTTCTAAAATCCTAAATTGCAGTCTTTTCTCCTTTTGTAAACCTGTACTGCAAAACCACTAAAAATACTCTAATAGAATTATTTATATACAAAGATATAGATAAATGAGAGTAATAAAATAGTATAAATTTGTGTCAATCACTTTACCAGTTCCTTCAATCAAGTCTACATGACCTGATATTGTATTGATAATTGCCTTTGTTGGTTTTAAATCGGAGAAGTACCTTTTATATTTGAGAATAGTGTGTGTTGTACCACTATCTGGTATGCAAATATCTCCAGTTTTGGTCTTGACTTCATCATTAGAATAATTCATATCAAGCTTCATGCAAAATAAAGAATTTGGTGAGAATAAAATTTGAAACATATTAAGTGAAATATTTCATTCAAAGATAAATTTGATAATTATAAATAACAAAACATGGTAATACAATCATATATCTAATTATCACCAGTATCCATAGAATTATGATGGGTTGAAAGACAAGCAAAATCATCAGTAAAATCTGAAGCATCAAGATGAGTTGAATCATTCATAGGATCATCATGTTCAGTGAAATTCACTTCATTTTCTTTTCCTTTTAAGGATGCCTTGTAAAGCTTACAAAGTTGCTCCAGCGTTTGGCACACTCGAGACCAGTGTCCTTTGGAGCCACATTTATAACAGGAATCTTCAGGATTCTGAAGAGAACTTTCACGAACATCTTTTCCTTTATCATGTCTTTCTACATGATACTTCTTGTGGATCGCGTTATTCTGTAAAGGGTTGTAAAAATCACTTCAACTGCGTCCACGGCCACGACCATGATTATATCCTCGTCCATAATTTTTAGAAAATGTAGCATTTGCTTCTGGAAATGCTGCTGAACCAGTAAGACGAGACTGATGATTTTTGATCAAAAGCTCATTATTCTTCTCTATCACAAGAAGAGATGAAATTAGTTCAGAATATTTTTTAAAACCACGCAACCTATATTGTTATTGCAGTGTTATATTAGATGCATGAAATGTGGAGTAAGTCTTCTCCAGCATTTCTTCACCTGTGATATCCACCCCACAGAATTTTAATTGGGATACTATTTTGAACATTGCAGAGTTATAATCGCTGACTTTTTTGAAGTCTTAAAAGCGTAAAGCATTCCATGCATCACGCGTGGCAGGGAGCACAACTTCCTTTTGATGATCAAATCTTTTTTTGAGATTTTTCAATAAGATATTTGGGTCTCTTACAGTGAGATATTCACATTTTAAACTTTCATCAAGATGTCTGCGAATAAAGATCATCGTCTTTGCCTTATCTTGCGATGATGTAGAGTTTATTTCTTTAATGGTTTCAGTGAGACTCATTGACTCGAGATGCATCGCAATATCAATAACCCAAGACATATAATTTCTTCCCGTGATATCAAGTGGAATGAACTCAAGTTTTGCAAAGTTTGACATGGTGATAACTATAACAAAATATAGAAATAATTAGGATCACAACATTTTATTTCACAATAAAATAGTAAAACTTACATGTCAATCATAATAACTACAAGCAAAAGAGGGAAGGTGAACATTAAAATTAAAAGGTCCCGGTAAAATTCACTTGGATCCATATCTACAAGAAAAATGATAGAAGTATTGATGATGACGACGACAATAATAACTTCAAAAATAGGCTAAGCATCTTGCAAAAAATCTCGAACACAAAGCTTCTGGAGATTATGAAAAATTTTGAGAATGAAGAGAGATTGAGAAGTGAGTTATGTGCTTTAGAATTCACCAATTTATAGGGTGAAAACTAGCCGTTTATAGCCGTTGGGGGAGAGAGAAGCAATTTGGATTTTATACAATTAAATATTATAATTAAGAAAATGATAAAATAAATGCATTGTACTACATATATTTATGAGCTACAATATAGGCACGCCACTCTACTTGGTGGGTATTTTGCAGACATAATTAATAAAGTAATAATTATTGAAATAAATATTAGCACGCAACGCTACTCGGTAAACCTTTCAGTGAGTGTTTATACAGATATAAATAACAGAATAATAAAATATACAATATTGGTAGCTTGGGGTTTAATCCACTCAAGCATCAAATTAGAGGTTAGTAAAGATATCATAATCACTTCACTTTACTATAAATAGGTGGCAGGGCCTCCTTTCATTATAGTAGTGGCGTTATATGAACATAATTAGTATAATAATTCAGTTTTTCGTAATCACATCACATTTCTATAAATAGGTGGCAGAGCCTCCTTTCATTATAGTAGTGGTGTTATACGAGTATTATAAGTATAGTAACTTGCCATTTTTACCTTGAGATAGTAGAGGTAGAGGCTGAGACTTGTGATAGGACTTTTCCTTGAGCAATGGAAGTAGAGGCTTGTGGCAAGACTTTTACCTTAAGCTAATGGAGGCAGAGACTTGTGTGGTAGAATTTTTTCCCTGAGCTGACGGAGGTAGAGGCTGGAAACAGAACTAGAGTGATCGTGCTGATAACGTGCTGTAAAACTCCGAGAAATATAACACCAAAAGTAGAGAATTCTAGAGACAGAGTAGAAGTAGAAATTCTTATTGATTTCTGAAGTGTGTATATTGAAATGAATCAGGAAGGGCCTATTTATAGGAAAACTTTGGGGTACTATGCAGTCACTATGCACGCTTGCGTCATCGCTTGCATCAGCACATAGTAAACTCATTAATGATGCATAGTAAAGATAGGCAGCCATCGTTTCATAACAAACAAAACGATTTCCACTTAGATTTTTGGTTTTAGTTGAACCAAACAAATCCATGTGAATAACTCTAAGAGTTTTGATGTCATGATATCCTTGATAGTTTTGAAAGAGGATTTGGTTTGTTTTTCAAGTTGGCACGCATCGCAAATGCGGTCCTTTTCAAATTTCAACCAAGGAATACCTTTTATCACTTCCTTATTGTTAATTCTAGATAGATGATCAAACGAAACATGGACTAATCTTCTATGCCATAACCAAGAATCTTCATTGAAAGTATTTAAACATGTAGCATTGCATTGTAAATTAATCATGTAAACATTATTTTCACAAAAATTGGAAAGAACACATTCATTAAATTTTCTATCTAAAACATTGCAATACAAATCATCAAAAACTACTTTAAAAGCTCGATTACAAAGTTGATTAATACTCAAGAGGTTATGCTTGAGACCATCAACTAAAACAACATTTTCAATTAAAGGAGGAGCCAATTTTAATGTTACCCATACCGATAATTTTCCTTTGGAATCATCTCCGAAGGTGACGGTGCCACCTTCATGATACCTTGATAGGGTTGCAAAATTATTGATATCTCAAGTCATATGCCTTGAGCAACCGCTATCAAGATACCACCGCTCCCTACGTCTTGGAGCCTTAATGTGTACCTACATCAAATAACGAATTGGTTGATTTTAGCATTTCAAACCCAAATGTAATCATTAGAAACATTTATTATGTCAAAGCAAAATATGGCTAATTGACCCTTTCGGCCACAATAATTGTATGAATAAACTCTATCATATATAAAAGCATGATGATAGTATGGGGTATGAGCATGCTTGGTGTTTGAAAAATATCTAACATGATGTGTATGTATATGTTGTGACTTAGGCTATGGATATGTGTAGTATGATGAGCATGTATAGTATGAACATGTTTCTTTGGAGTATGTTTCTTAGGAAACATTCCCTCCATCCTAACTTTATCAAACTCACATTTCTCTAACACATCTCCTAATGAGCTAATTTTATCTTTCAAGATAGAAATCTCATTTTTATCAATTAATGAAAATTTTACTTTACATAAAATTTTATATGCATCAAAATCTTTTAGTGTGGATATGAGTATGGAAGATAAATCATCTTTTTCTTTAGAAAGTGTGATAATTTTATTTTGAAGAGTTTCATTTGCCTTTTTCATTTTTAAATACTTCTTTTTAAGAAAATCATAGTTGTTACATAACTCTTCAAAAATCTCACCCAATTCATCCATTGTTAATTCACAATCATCAAGTGAGGGTTCAGATATTACCTTAGGTGTGTTATCATTAGCTATGAAACACACGTGTGCCGTATCCACTTCTTCATCGATTTCACTCTCCGAGTCCCACGTAGCTTTGAGAGCCTTCTTTTTGTAGGGTTTCTTGGAGGTTGAAGTTTGCTTTTGGTCTCCGGATAATCCGCAACCATGTGGCCCGGCTTCTGGTAATTGAAGCATATGACCTTCTTGTCTTCTTTCCCTTACCATTTTCTTTTATTGTTAAATTTGGCCTTGTTGTACATGCTCCTTACATTTTTTTACTAAGAGAGAATTTTTTATCATCCTCTTCTTCATCATTGTCAGAGATGGTGGGTGTGGATTTGAAAGCGATCATCTTCTTCTTTTGTGGTGTCATCTCTTCCCTTGCCTTTCTCTCCATTTCATGGGTCTTAAGATTTCATATTAGATCGATGAGCTCCATCTTTTCTTGTCATTTAGCTCTTTCAATGTAGTATCCTTGACTTTTCATGAAGGTGACAGTGGACGGATGACCTTCCTTACTTTTTGATCATTGTCAATGACATCACTTAAAGAAGAAAGACTATTAGTTATTTTAGTAAATCTTGTTACCATGTCATCAATGGTGTCATTATCATGCATGGTGAAATTTTCATATTGGGAACGCAAGAGATCAATTTTTGCTCTCTTGACTTGTGACATTCCCTCGTGTGTGACTACTAGGTGGGTCCAAATCTCGTAGGCGGATTTGCAATGGATGACCCTAGAAATATCGTCATCGTTCAAAGCTTTGAAGTAAGGTATAGTGTGCCTTAGCATTTGCATCAAACTCCTAAGTGGCAATGTCAGACTAAGTGTCCTCATCATCAATGGGTACGCTAAAGGGTTAGTCATCGCTTTAGCAACCCGGCTTCTTAAGGATTGAAAAAATACGGTCATCTTAACCTTCCATATAACAAAGTTAAGTACATCAAATTTGAGAGGGGTTTAATACCTTCGGCCATTTTTACTATAATGGATGAAAATGAAATTGTGAATGAAGTGATTAGCAAATAGGATCTCTCTAAGGTGATTAAATCAAAATCTAGAGAACAAGGCTCTAATACCAATTGAAATACACCTAGAGGGGGGTGAATAGGTGTATTGCTAATCTAATGATATTTTAAAACTACTTACAATGAGTTATGTAAACGGTCACTCAAAACAAGAATTGAAGCCGAATTTCCTGTGAAGGGCTCTAAAACTTCTCGTCTTTGAATCCTCTAAATAATGAGTTGAGGTGCTCAATTGCCTTTTGTTGATATGAGTGTAGATTGATAATGAAAGTGATGGATGAAATGCAAGCAATGATATCAAGCAAGATGAACAACTACACAGGTATGAAAAGTTGAAAGCAATAGAGAACAAGAAACAAGCAAATACAAACACAAAGGATTTGTTCCGAGGTTCGAGCCACCGCTCTACGTCCCCGCCTTCACCACTATGAAGGATTTCACTATCCTTTAAGAGATCTTTCACAAAGGGACCCTACACAAAGGAATCACACCTTGATCTATACAAGATCGGAGTACACAACTCCACCACTCAACCCTCTACACAAGAGGTAGCACAAAGCCAATTGAGGTTACAAAGCTCTTAGTAATCCAACAAGATCATAAACACTCTCTCTTACAACTTTCTATAGAGTAGAATATGAAGTATAACTCAAGAAGTTAAGTGAGAGAAGAAATTCAGTTAGAAAAAAGTGAAGAACTTTAAAACCAACTGAAAATAGCTTTGGAAAGAAAGAACTTGAAGATTGGAAGCTAGAAAAATTTTCTCTTTTGAAACAAACTTGAAAACTTGTAAACTTGTGTTATCTTGTTATCTCAAAACCAAAACTAATGACCCATATATATAAGCAATGAATAAATATCATTTGTTAATCATACCAGGTCATTTGGGGTGTGTTTAGACAACTTGAAAACCCAAAATGCCTGTTGGAATCCACTAAAAATAAAACAAATTAAAAAACTAATCGTTATAGACAACTAGCAGGCTGTCGGTCGACCAGTCGCTCGACTGACTGCTCATCCAGAAAAGAGCCGTTGGCTCCGGTTGACTGGCCAGTCAACCGCCCTTTAGTTCAAAAGGGAAAAACAAATGGTCAGTCGACCGACCCTAACCGAGAGTTAGGGTCTCTCAGTCGGTCGACCGATCGGTCGGACGCAAGGGTTAGCGGTCGACCGACAACGTGCACAAACATGAACGCCCCTTGGCCAAAGGCCTGGCGGTCGGGCGATCGACCGTTTTGGCCTAAAATGGGCACCAGTCGACTGTCCGGTTGACCGACTTGGCCTGAAACAGTTTTCTGGATAGTTTTTGAGTTTCAAATATTTTTCAATGTATTTTGTATTAGTTTATAGGTAATATAGTAAAGTATAGGTGATGAATACATGTTCTAAACTTGTTATAAAATTTTGGAAAAATTATGAGACATGTATCAAAGCCAAACATTCAAAATACCAAAAAAAAACTTGTATTTTTTGAAATCGTATATTTTGTGTGTGTAACTTCTTAAGCATCACAACTATATTCTCCACTTTAACAAGTTAATATCTTACAAGGCTCTAGGTGACTACAAGATCTTCAATCGGGCTTCTCCATTAGCGACATCGTGTGCTTTAAGCTTTAATCCCGTGTTTGAATCTTCTTAAGTCTTCAACACCTTCTTTTGGAGGAAGAAAACTCCTTGATTTTTTAGAACCTGAAATATATTTAAACACTTGAACTTGATTAGTACTAAATAACCCCATATGTTTTGTTATCATCAAAACCATAAAACCGGGTGATTGTAGCCTTGGGCCAACATATTTCTCCCGATTGTTATTATCATTATATTGTACCACTGGTATTGAAACATGTATTATATATTATTATCGTGATTGTATTACTATAGTATATATTACTGCTTCCTTCATTTTATCACTCACTAGGTCGCTTTCTGACGTCCCTGGGTATACGTGCCCAGGTTGGAGTCGAGGTATCGTAGTTCTTGGTGTTTTTCGGGATACTATTAGGAGACCCGCCACTTTTATTATTCATAAATATTTTTATTATCCTGTCAGTACTTCCATTTTTCTTTCTGTTTTTATATCTATCATGGTCACTGATCCCTTTTTGCAGGTATTCTTGTACTTATTTATTGCTGAAATTATTGTGTATATTGTGTTTATTCCCTGTATTGAGGCTTAGCGTACGCACGTGAGGGTATTTTTGCCCTGTGTATGTACGTCACTATAGCGTTCCCTATCTGTGGGATCGGAGCGTTACAATGCTCGATTTCAAAATGTGACCTATTCTTCTAAATTGAAAGCGGGTGCAGATCTATGGACTATAGAAGAATGACAAGGCTAAAAACTGGCATTTTACCTTTTTTCTTCAATGTGTACATCATGCATCATTGGACACTGATGTTCGATCGGCTCGATCTTAACTAACCGTGATGTGATCTATTAAGTGAGGAAGCTTTTCTTTGGTGCTTTCCCAAACATCTTGGATCCAAAACCCTAATCCGTCTGACTAATCAGGGTGAATTTTCGATCAGAGGTGTAGTGTTAACTTGATCATGGGAAGAGTGACAAAGCTAAAACTAAAATTTTCAACTTTGTCGTTTCTTCAATATTGACATATGCATCATAATGTCACCGATGTTCGGTCTGCTGATTAGTCTCTAATATTGTGTAATTTTTATCACATCTGTACAATTATCTTATATAAAATACTGCTAATAATGATTTGCTTATGTGATCCTAGGTCCATGGTGTGTAATGAAAAAGACCCTAAATCACCATTTAATTGGTGATTAAAGGCCTACAAAGTAGCCATTAACTCTAGAAGGTGATTCTGTTAGATCAGTAGATCAAATTAGAAATCCAGAAGATCCAATTGACAGGGGACCGAAGCGACTGCACGCAGTAGGCGGCACTGCGCACGTTCAGTATAGTCGCAAAATTGCGGCTCTGGCCGCGTTTTCGCGGCCGTACTGGCGCGACCGGGCTAGGGGTTGCCCCCTAGCCCCCTTTCCCCTGGTGCCTATAAATACCCCCCTTGTGGGTTCTTCAGGGATATATTCAGAGTTTAGGAGTTGCTATTATTTTGTTTCTAGGAGTTGTAGTTGTTTTTATGTTTTCTTTTTCTTCTAGTTAGTTTAGCCATTAGAGTGAAAGAGAGAGTGTGTACAAGTTGTATTTGAAGGTGACAAGCTTATATAAGTAATACTTCTCTTTCTTCTTTCCATTTACTTTGTGTTTTCATTTGTTTTTATTTTCTTGTTTTAGTGTAATACTCCTTCTCTTTACTTCTTCTCTCTTGTTATTTCTTTTCTCACTCATGTCTAACTAACTCTTTCATTAAATGGCTAACTACTAACCCACTAATCTCTAACAACTTGATTGATAACCCAAATGAGTCAATAGTGTCAAACAAGTCTTGTGCAAATGAGAGCTATGACATCTTAAGACGAGGGTTCTAACTCTAACTTACCTATAAGTATTTCCTTTCTTATATTTCATGCGTAACGGGTTTTGATTATCTATAGATTGTAAACTTCACTTGTCTTTGTAAGTTAGAGGTATTCCTATTAATCTTTGCCGATACTATTTGTGCACTTGTTTCTTTCCTTATTCTCTCATTCGATTGGATCTTGATAAGGGAATGTTCAAGTTTTTCCGTGTAAAGCTAAGTTAAAGGAAGGACTTTCATTCGGTCTCCAACGTGAATAGTTCCTATGCATAATGGTTATGCTTGCCTATGATCCATTGTGAGGCTACGTCTTCAAGGAGTTAGAGATTAGTGGGAGCACTTAGTAGGAAGTTAGCCATGCGTTTTTACCTTTAAGAAAACTCATCTTTACAAACATCAATCAAATCCAAGAAATCTTTGAAACATCATTGTTTCTTTCTCAATTCTTTATTTGAAAATAAGGAACTTTTTCTTTACTTTGGACAAACAAAGCCGCATCAAAGCTTCCATCACTCTCCCTCCTTGTGGATACAACCCGTATAGCCACTTTGCTAGTATGGAAGAGTCGCAAAAGCAGTAACATCGACCCAGACTCCTTTACTTATATTTGTGCATGCTTTTTGCCGAACAAATTTTGACGCCGTTGTCGGGGAGTGAACGACTTTATTGTTCAATACTAAAGATTTTTCATTATTTTTGTGTGTAGGAGTAGTACCAAGGAGCTAACTACTACGGGAAGCAAGAGTGGTGGCCAAAGACATTGCACGAGGAATTCATTTGCCCTCAGAAAATTCGTGTAAAAGCGAATTTCTCCGATTGAAGTATTAAAAAAGATCTTTTGCAGGATTGTCGAAAATCACTCAAATTGCTTTCTAAAATTTTTTTAGTTCCCTAGTATGCTTCACCTTATACATTTGTAATAAACTCAACAGAAATCCATTTGTTGCTAAATTGAAATTTGGATTAGACTCTTGCATTTAGGGCACATGTCTATTTAAATTCATTTCAATTTTTGTTGAAGAGTGCTGGAGAAAGGTACATATGTATTCATATAGAATAGGACCAACATTTTGGAGTAATTTATCGCTTTGAGTGTTTTCTTATTGTGAATATACTGTACACTTGCACAATTGACATTAAAGGTAAAACCCAAATAAACAAGATAAGGTAGGGATTTCATCACCCTTCCTTAGCCCAAAAATCATCTCCAAGTGCACTTACACAACCCAAGCCTTAACTAAAAATTGATAGATGTTGGCCCTAGGGACATCTCAGACTCACTAAGAGATTAATCGAGGGAGAAAACTGTAAGAACTATACTCCTGCAAAATCGGTGTCTAAGAAAAGAGAATTAAGAGGTTAAGCCTCGAAAGCTCCGTGGTTTGGCGTAATTAAGGCCCGTGGCTCACGCCCGGATACGTCCACCGAGTTTTGCCCTTTCCTGGCCGATTAGGTTGTAGTTAAGTTCCTTCAACAACCTCCCCCGGAGAATTGACCGGTTAGAAGTCGTCTAGGTCCAGGTACCTTAGACTAAGGCTTAGTGGTTGTTTCTCTTTTTTTTTTGTTTGTTTTTTATTCTTTTCGATTGTTTGTTGTCTATACGTTGTTTGTGGTGTGCTGCATACAAGAGTGGGTGAGAGATTCTGTAACTTTCAGATTAACCTGAAATACTTCTCTACCTCTGCATTAAGAACCGGTGATGACGATGCTACAGGACAGGTTTTACCCGATCAAGACCTCACTACCATCTTGTATAAAACTTCCTGAGGCGAATGGAAATAACTTTGAGTTAAAGCCCCAGTTTTTCAACACCCTTGCAAAATTTCATGGTTTAGAATCGGAAGATGCATACTTCTTTGTTAGGGAATTTGAAGAAGTATGTCTCATGATGCACATTCCCCAGTTAGGAGACGATGCCATTAGGTTACGTTTCATTCCCTTCTCCCTGAAGGACCTAGCTAAGAAATGGTTGTACAGTTTGGCTGTAGATTCAGTTACAACGTGGGACGATTTCGTCAAGGCATTCTAGAAGAAATTTTATCCAATCCACAAGACTACCCTCATTAGAAAGAATATCATGCAGTTCAGGCAAGAACAGAGCGAACCATTTTGGAGATACTTTAAGCGATTCAAAGATCTCCTAGCTCAGTTCCCTCATCACGGTGTAGAGAAATGGCGTCAGTGTCAGATTCTCTATGATGGCATGGATTATCAAATGAAAACCCTGTTAGAAATCATGTGTCAGGGAGGGTTCTTACAAAAGGATGAAAATTAGGGTTGGGATTTGTTTGAGGATCTAGCTGAGAAAATCCTGCAATGGGAACCAACCTTAGAGAAACCAAGGAATTCACATTCTATAGCTTCGAAAGGAGGGCTCTTATCCTTAGAATCATCTATAACTACTGAAGCTAAGATCGCAACCCTGATGCGGAGAATAGAGGCTTTAGAAACAAAAGAGCCAGCCAATGTCAACCAAATCAACCCACCACCAATTCACAATCCGGGTTGTTCATACTGTCAGGTGATTAGTCTCTAATTTTACATAATTTTCATCACGTTCTCATATTTATTTGATGTAAAATTCTGCTAATAAAGCTTTGCTTGCTTAATCCTACGTCCATGGTGTGCAAATGAAGAAGAAGACCCTAAACTACCTTTTAATGGGTGATTAAAGGCCTACCAAGTAGCCATTGACTTTAGGGAGGAGATTTTGTCAGCACAGGGCATCAAATCACGAATCCAGGAGGTCAAGTGGACAGGAGACAGAAGGGGCGGAACATTGCCCAAACCCTGGCGTGTGCCGTCCTGACATAGCCGCAGAAACACGGCCAGGGTTACGTTTTCACGGCCATATGGGCGCGCGCGCGCCCGAGCTTTAGGCCAGGGGTTGCCACCCTGGCCCCCTTTCCCCTGGTGCCTCTAAATATCTCCCAGGGGTCTTCAGTTGGGACATATCCAGAGCTTTAGCAAGTTGTTGTAATCTTGTTTTTAGGATTGTAGTTGTTTTAATTTTCTTCTTCTTCTAGTTTTACTTTTAGCCATTAGAGTGAAAGAGAGAGTGTGTACAAGTTGTATTTGAAGGTGACAAGCTAATACAAGTAACTACTTCTCTTTCTTCTTTCCATTTACTTGTATTTTTCATTTGATTCTACATTCTTATTTTAGTATAACTCGTTCTCTTTACCTCTTCTCTTTTGTTGTTTCTTTTCTTAAGCATGTCTAACTAACTCTCCCATTGTATGGCTAACTAACTACTAACCCCTAACAACTTGATTAATAACCTAAATGAGTCAATAGTGTCAAACAAGCCTTGTGCAAATAAGAGTTATGACATCTTAAGACGAGGGTTCTAACTCTAACTTACTACAAGTAATTACTATCTTATATTTCATGCTTAATGGGTTTTTGATGATCTATGGGTTGTGTGCGTTACTTGTTGTTGTAAGTTAGAGATTTTCCTTTTAACTTTGCCGATACCATTAGTGCACTTGTATCTTCCCTTATTCTCGCCTTCTATTGGATCTTGATAAGAGAATGTCTAAGTTTTTGCCGTGTTAAGCTAAGTTATAGGAAGAACTTTCACTCAATTTTCACGTGAATAGTTCCTATGCATAAGGGTTAAGCTTGCCTATGATCCATCGTGAGGCTACATCTTCAAGAAGTTAGGGATTAGTGGGAGCACTTAGTAGAAAGTTCGCCATGCGCTTTTACCATAAAGAAAAATTCACTTTTACAAACAAGCAAACCAATTCCAAACTATTCTTGAAACAAACTTATTTTCATTTTCAAATTCTTTATTCGAAACAAAGAACTTTCTCTTTTCTTGAACAAAGAAGCCGCATCAAGCTTATATCGCTCTCCCTCCTTGTGGATACGACCCGTAGAGCCACTTTGCTACTACGGATGAATCGTAAAAGCAGTAACATGACCCACATTCCTTCACTTATTTTGTGTTTGCTTTTCACCAATCAAATTTTGGCGCCGTTGTCGGGGAGTGAACGTCTTTATTGTTCAATACTAAAGATTTTTCTTTGGTCTTGTGTGTAGGAGAAGTACCAAGGAGCTTACTATCACGGGAAGCGAAAGTGGTGGCCAAGGACGTTGCACGAGGATTCATTTGCCCTCGGAAAAATTCGTGTAAAAGCGAGTTTTTTCAATTGAAGTACTAATAAACTCGTTTGCAGTGTTGCCGAAAGCTGCTAAAATTGCTTTCTAAATTTTTAGTTTCATTGAATGCTTCACCTTATACATGTGTAATAAACTTAACAGAAATTCACTTGTTGCTTGATTGAAATTTGGATTAGACTTTTACATTTAGGGCACGTGTCTATTTTAATTCATTTCAATTTCTGTTGAAGAGTGCAGGAGAAAAGGTACGTGTGCATTCATATAGAATAGGACCAACATTTTGGAGTGATTTATCGCTTTGAGTGTTACCTTGTTTTGAATAACATGTACACTTGCACAATTGACATTAAGGACAAAATCCCAAATAAACAAGATAAGGTGGGGATTTCATCACCCTTCCTTAGTCCAAAAACCATTTTCAAGTGCTCTCACACTATCCCAAGCTTTAACTAAAAATTGATAGACGTTGGCCCTAGGGACATCCTGGACTCACTAAGAGATTAACCGAGGTTGGAAATTGCAAGAACTATACTCCTGCAAAATCGGTATCTAAGTAAAGTGGATTGAGAGGCAAAGCCTCGAAAGCTCCGTGGTTTGACGTAATTAATGTTGGCCCAGAGAGCTTCCACTCTAGTTTTGATGATGATTAACTCATGTAATTATGTTTACTAGTAATCTTATGATTTTAAGTTTCAGATAATTTAGTAAGATATTAGTTGGTAATTAGCTTCAACAAGGAGTTTAGAAGCTTTTCATGGTGATTCCAGTGCCCGAGCATCAAGATCATACCTTTGCACTCGGTGGATCACGGAGTTTGGATCGAGTCGACTTGAAGATGGAAGATCGTCAAGAAAACTTAGGTATCCATAGTTTAGTTTAGTGTGTTTAGATCCATTTGTAAAGATAAGAATAGTTGATATGCTCAAATGCACAACACACACGTTTATAGTTTTTCGGTTTTTAGTTTAACCAATATTTGTTTTCATGAATAGTTTGATTAAAACAAGTTTACATGGTTTATATGTATAGTAGATGTATTCTTTCTATACATGCATGCTTAAACTTCTTACACAAACTTATTTTGACTTTTCTATTCATGTATTGAAAAATCAAAGTTTGATAAAATACAAGTTTTAGTTTTGGTAAAAATGATAAGACACAAAAATAGTTCAAATTGCTTGATATTTGAGTTGAAATTTTTATCACATGTTTATATATCAATGCAAAATGTTAAAACTATTTTTGGGGATTTTTACAAGACTTAAAAGAATTTTTAGAAATATGTTTAACTGTTTTTCTGACCCAGTTTCTGACCCAGACTTTGGCTGACAGGCCAGGTCGGTCGACCGCAGGGTCGGCCGCACCAAAGGCCAGTCGACCGTTGGCGGTCGACCGACGTGCACAGCCTTGTGCACGTCTGGCAGGCAATGGGACGGTCGGCCGGCCGGCCGACCGGACCAGAGAGCTTTGCTCTCTGTATCTGGGCGGTCAGCCGGGATGGCCCAACGGTCATATTTATGATCATTGGCGGTCGACCGAGACGGTCGACCGCAAGCCTGTCAGGCTGCCAGATTAGCCTAACGGCTAGTTTTCTGTTTGGCCTATATAAACCCCATTTCTTTGGGATTTTGGCTAAGGTTTTCAAGAGCAAAAATTCCCTATTCTCTGGTTTTAAAAATAAATTTTTAAAGTGTTTTAGAGCCTTAAAGATTTCATCTTTATTGTTTTTTAAGGGTTTTGGAAAATCAAAGAAAACTAGGTTTTTGGGATATTGTTTTGGATTTTCAATTCTATCATCTACATGAGATTTCCCAAGTAGTTTTTCTTTGTTATTTTCTTTCCAAAAACACCTTGATATCCACTTGAGCTATATCTTCTATCCTAATCTATTAGGATCTTTGTTTGTGGAAAAAGGAAATTGTTTGAGGTTGTTGTAGCCTCCAAGTTGTAAAAACCCTTGCTTTGTTGGGTTGCTCCCTCTTTGGTAGAGGTTGAGGATTGCGGTTTGCTCCCTCTAGTGAGAGGTGGAGTTGTGGTGTTTGGATCCCTCTTCGGTAGAGGTGATTGTGTTTGTTGTTGGCTACGGGCCTTATCCCTCTTCGGTAGAGGTGGATTGTGTTGTATTGCCTCGGTGGCATTGTAAGGTTGAGAGAGGAGTTCGGTACTCCTTTAGTGGATTAGAAATCCTTCTCGGTGAAGGCGGGGACGTAGAGCTAGGGGCTCGAATCTCGAAACATATCTTTGTGTTTGCGTTTGATCCATTGCCTCTAAACTCTCTCTCTTTACTTTGTGCATTGCATTATTCATATTGCCATATCATTCATACTTGTGTTGTGCCTTGCATTATTTCATATTGTTCATCCTTATATGCTTGGCTTGTTTGTGTGTGTGCCTCACTTATACTTAACCACAAGAGCTTCATATAGCACCTCAACCCTTATCTAGGGGAATCAAGAGGAGTTAGTCCAGAGCCCTTCACCGGGAATTCAGCTACACTTGTTGGTTGTATTAAGTTTGTGCAAATTTGTCTTAACTTCCGCATTTAGTTTCTAGATTAGCATATTCACCTATTCACCCCCCCCCTCTAGGTGGTTTTCAATTGGTATCAGGGCCTACGCTCCTGATACTTAGGCTTAACATCCTAGGAGTTAGATCCTTGTTTGCTAATCTTCATTTGCATTTGCACACTCATCTTGTTTGCATACATATAGTTTGCCCTCATGGATAGCCCTCCTATATTTGACATTTCTAGACTTAAGATTTGGAAGGCCATGATGAGTTGCTACCTAAAGACCCTAGGCTTGCATGTTTATCTTGCCGCTACCAAGAAATGCTATCTTGGTAATAGCAATCATATAGAGGCCAATGCACTTGCCCTTGAGGCTATTAGAAGCACATTAAATAAAGAATATCTTATGCTTGCTTCTAACTTTGATTCCGCATTTGCAGTGTGGAACATGTTGACAACCACAACCACCTCCAAGCTTCAATTGCCTATCCAACCGGAGAAATCTAATGGAGAATCCGACTCACAATGCTTAATGGTCCAAGGGAATGACTCCCTTGAGGTACAATCGGAAACTCAACTAGATAGTTTTGATTCTAGTTCTTCATGTGATGATAATATTGATGCCCATGCTTTGAATGAAGAACTTTCTATAGTTTGTGAAAAATTGATTGAAAAATATAATGTTTTGAAAAAGAAAAGTCTAGGAATTGAAAAAGAAAATAAAAGTTTGCATTCTAGACTTGATAAGGTTTTGCAAGAGAAGGTTGAGGTCTATAATGAAAGGGATTCATTGAGATCTCAACTAGACCTTGCTCTAAAAGAAAACAATTTTTAAAATCTAAAAATGATAGTAATAATGTTTTGAAGAAAAATAAAGTTTTGTCTTCAAAAATTGAATTTGTTGTAAAAGAAAATAATTCTTTGAAAATAAAAATTGATTCTATTTCAAAGGATTTAGAAATTTGTTTAAAGAAAAATGATGTTTTGCAAAATAAGATTGATGCACATGTTTGCCATGATAGTGTAGCTTCATATTCTAGCACACCTATTGCATGTACCTCTTCTTCTAGGATCAATGATGATATTTGTTTATTAAAGAAGAGTGTAGATTGTTTGGGCTCCACTTTGAGCCATTGTGCCAAGAGCCATACACGTTTGGAAACTTTGTTTCGAAAGAAACAAGTTCCATCTATTATGCATGCACACCCTCTACGGCATACACATGCTCCTCACGGACACCATCATCACTTGTATGCTCATGTGTACACATGTACACATTGTGGACGTAAGGGCCACCTTGCTAAATTTTGCTTTGATAGATTACATGATGTAAATTTAGCAAAGAATTTTGTTTGGGTTAGAGAAGGTACTAACCCCCATGGACCCAAAAGGATATGGGTACCAAAGACCACCCCTCGTATTTTTGATGTAGGTGTGGGCTCTCGCATGACGTGAGAGTAGTGGTACCTTGGAGTGGATGCGTTCCGTGCTTAAAGGAAACTATTTGGATGCATCACTTTTAAGGGATGTTTGGTGGAGATGACCACCATGTTTTGGAGTCATGGAGAGTTGCCTCATTGGTTTTGGTAACGGTCTCTATCTCCCAATTATTGTTTACATGCTTTCATGACTAGTGTTTATAGCATGATTTAGTGTTTTTAGATTATTATGTTAATACCATGTTTATTAGACCCTTGACATGCATGTATAGCCTTTGAGACACCTATGTTTAATATGGACCATTATTTTAGTGTTCTCACCTTTGTTTAGCTATCATGTTTATCATAGCTTTAATAACATGTGAATTTTCTTAATAATCATGTTTATGTTTATTATGTTGATTTTATCTTATTTTTATGCTTCATGATTTGATTACATGTTTAGATGTTAGTTTTCATTAAAACTAGGATGTATACTTGTACATATAGTGGGCCACAAATAAATCTATATATGTTTGAGCTTGAATGCTTATTTGAACCCATTAGATGTGCTAGTATAGTCTAGTTTTGATGATCCATACATTTTAAACTTGTATTCCCATTTGAATTTATGTTATGATCATGTGTTTTCATTTCATGTATATGTCTATTTTGCCAAACCTTAAGATATACATGTATACCCCTTGAGTCATTTGCCTTTCATGCAAATCTATATATATGGACTCAATTGTGTTTAGGGATATGTATGTATACTTTTTGTGTTGACAAATCATACATATATCTTGAAGTATAAATTTATTTTTAATGGAAATTTAGTTTTTCATGTTATCCATGTTTTCATATGTTTAAATGTTTAACTTCATGTATATGTCCATTTTATCTAAATTATTGTTATACATATACATCCTTTTGAGCCACGTGCCTTCATGCATATATTATTGTGGTCTCGTTGTGTTTGGATATGTATGTATACTTTAGTTTGTATAAAACATACATATACTTTGAAGATTAAATAGTTTTTGATGAGTCTTTATGTTTAAGGAATAATTGAGCTTAATTGAATATACTTTCATGATCGTGATCTTCACATTTTTAATTATGCACTCACCCTACTTGTTTGCTCATGTTTTATTTCATGAGTCATATATGTGCTTTATTGACTTGAGTGTTGAATATCATGTGGATTTCATGTTTTATGAAAAATACTTTTGTTTTATTCCTTGCTTGAAGGATTTCGTACTAGTTAACAAAATTTTTCATTTTAACTAGTTCGTATTCTTCGTTTTTGTAATATGAGGTATACACTTGCTATTATTGTTGTTTCAATTGGTATCATTGAATTCTTTCAATTGGTATCAATTTTGATCTTCTTGTATACTCATATGTGTTTTATATATGTATGCTTTCAATTCTAATAGTATCAATTTCGATTGGTATCTAATTTTCATACATATATGTTTTATTTGTGCTTATTATATCCCTATATCTTGAGCACAAATTTTGTTTATGCAAAGCTTGAGCTCCATCTTTGTTTCAATTGATTTAGCTTTCAATTGGTATTCTTAAACAAGCCTATGCATGTGTTTAGTTTGTATTTCATAAAGGGAGAGAAAATTCGATTTTCATATTTCAATTGGTATTTGTATTTCCACTCCCTTACTTTATGATAGAAAATAAAAATTTCAAATTGATATCATATACTTAAAAAGAAAAATACTCTCTTTTGATATCAAGATATTAATGATTTCAAATTGGTACTTCAAAATTTTTGATTTATATTGCCTATATGCAAGGAGAGCTTAACATCTCTTCTACATATAGATTCATGTTGAGTGTATCTTGTATTGAGAGCTTGACAACTCTTCTTTATATGGTACACGTGTGTAGGGGGAGCTTCACATCTCCTCTTATGCATTGCATATTATGTGTTATGTGAATTAGGGCTTGTCATCCCTTCTTCATGTAATGCATATTTATAGGGAAGCTAACTTAGCGTCTTCCTCTTCATGAATGTATATCGCATATACCATTTATTGATCTATGTTTACTTTCAATTGGTATCAAGATGCTACTTTGACATATTTTCAATTGATATCTTAATTGATTGTTACCCCTTTATTGATTCCTTGTTTTAGACAAAAAGGGGAGAAAAATTTATTGGTTTAGTTTTGCTTTTACCCCTTTATTGATGATTGACAAAAAGGGGGAGAAAGATTTTGAGTTTGCTTGAGTTTGTTTGAGATTTATATATGCATATTCATGTTTTGCATATATTAAGTTTAATTTAGTTTAATTTTAATTGGTATCTAGAGCATGTTTTGTGTTTGAACATTTCATTGGGTATCTAGAGCCTTTTTATTGTTTATGCATGATTATGCATTGTCATTCATTGCATATTTATTGTTTATTTGTTTTACGCATAAGTTAAGGGGGAGCTTCTTTGAAGCTTAACTTTAATCCATGCATATATAACTCCATGAGTTTTGTCATCATCAAAAAGGGGGAGATTGTTGGCCCAGAGGCCTTCCACTCTAGTTTTGATGATGATTAACTCATGTAGTTATGTTTACTAATAATCTTGTGATTTTAAGTTTCAGATCATTTAGCAAGATATTAGTTGGTAATTAGCTTCAACAAGGAGTTTAGAAGCTTTTCATGGTGATTCCAGTGCCCGAGCATCAAGATCATACCTTTGCACTCGGTGGATCACGGAGTTTGGATCGAGTCGACTTGAAGATGGAAGATCGTCAAGAAGACTTAGGTATCCATAGTTTAGTTTAGTGTGTTTAGATCCATTTGTAAAGATAAGAATAGTTGATATGCTCAAATGCACAACACACACGTTTATGGTTTTTCGGTTTTTAGTTTAACCGATATTTGTTTTCATGAATAGTTTGATCAAAACAAGTTTACATGGTTTATATGTATAGTAGATGTATTCTTTCTATACATGCATGCTTAAACTTCTTACACAAACTTATT
Organism: Agave tequilana; assembly: GCA_038442645.1. Classification (NCBI taxonomy): domain Eukaryota; kingdom Viridiplantae; phylum Streptophyta; class Magnoliopsida; order Asparagales; family Asparagaceae; genus Agave; species Agave tequilana. The sequence goes on along the minus strand of JAVJIF010007411.1, from coordinate 50,723 downwards.
TGACTTTCCTATTCATGTATTGAAAAATCAAAGTTTGATAAAATACAAGTTTTAGTTTGTAAAAATGATAAGACACAAAAATAGTTCAAATTGCTTGATATTTGAGTTGAAATTTTTATCACATGTTTATATATCAATGCAAAATGTTAAAACTATTTTTGGGGATTTTTACAAGACATAAAAGAATTTTTAGAAATATGTTTAACAGTTTTTCTGACCCAGTTTCTGACCCAGACTTTGGCTGACAGGCCAGGTCGGTCGACCGTAGGGTCGGCCGCACCAAAGGCCGGTCGACCGTTGGCGGTCGACCGACTTGCACAGCCTTGTGCACGTCTGGCAGGCAATGGGACGGTCGGCCGGCCGGCCGACCGGACCAGAGAGCTTTGCTCTCTGTATCTGGGCGGTCGGCCGAGCGGTCGACCGGGATGGCCCAACGGTCATATTTATGACCGTTGGCGGTCGACCGGGACGGTCGACCGCAAGCCTGTCAGGCTTCCAGATCAGCCTAACGGCTAGTTTTCTGTTTGGCCTATATAAACCCCATTTCTTGGGATTTTGGCTAAGGTTTTACAGAGCAAAAATTCCCTATTCTCTAGTTTTAAAAATAAGTTTTTAAAGGGTTTAGAGCCTCAAAGATTTCATCTTTATTGTTTTTCAAGGGTTTTGAAAAATCAAAGAAAACGAGGTTTTTGGGATATTGTTTTGGATTTTCAATTCTATCATCTACAAGAGATTTCCCAAGTAGTTTTTCTTTGTTATTTGCTTTCCAAAAACACCTTGATATCCACTTGAGTTATATCTTCTATCCTAATCTATTAGGATCTTTGTTTGTGGAAAAAGGAAATTGTTTGAGGCTGTTGTAGCCTCCAAGTTGTAAAAACCCTTGCTTTGTTGGCTTGCTCCCTCTTTGGTAGAGGTTGAGGATTGTGGTTTGCTCCCTCTAGTGAGAGGTCGAGTTGTGGTGTTTGGATCCCTCTTCGGTAGAGGTGATTGTGTTTGTTGTTGGCTACGGGCCTTATCCCTCTTCGGTAGAGGTGGATTGTGTTGTGTTGCCTCGGTGGCATTGTAAGGTTGAGAGAGGAGTTCGGTACTCCTTTAGTGGTTAGAAATCCTTCTCGGTGAAGGCGGGGACGTAGAGCTAGGGCTCGAACCTCGAAACATATCTTTGTGTTTGCGTTTGATCCATTGCCTCTAAACTCTCTCTCTTTACTTTGTGCATTGCATTATTCATATTGCCATATCATTCATATTTGTGTTGTGCCTTGTATTATTTCATATTGTTCATCCTTATATGCTTGGCTTGTTTGTATGTGTGCCTCACTTATACTTAACCACAAGAGCTTCATAAAGCACCTCAACCCTTATCTAGGGGAATCAAGAGGAGTTAGTCCAGAGCCCTTCACGGGGAATTCGGCTACACTTGTTGGTTGTATTAAGTTTGTGCAAATTTGTCTTAGCTTCCGCATTTAGTTTCTAGATTAGCATAATCACCTATTCACCCCGCCCTCTAGCTGGTTTTCAATTAAGGCCTGTGGCTCATGCCCGGATACCTCCCACCGAGTTTTGCCTTTTCCTAACCGATTAGCTTGTAGACGAGTTCCTGTAACAACCTTCCTCGGTGAATCGACCAGTTAGGAGTCGTCTAGGTCTAGGTACCTTAGACTAAGGCTTTGTGGTTGTTTTTCTTTTTTTTGTTTATTTATTTTATTCTTTTCGTTTGTTTGTTTTTTTACGTTGTTTGTGGTATGCTGCATGCAAGAGTGGCTAAGTGATCATGTTTCTTCCAGATTAACTAGAAACACTTCTTTACCTTTACATCCAGAACCTGTGATGGCGTCACTTCAGGACAGGTTTTACCCGATCAGAACCTCATTACCATCTTTTATAAAACTGCCTGAGGCAAATGGAAATAATTTGAATTAAAGCCTCAATTCATCAACACTCTACCAAAGTTTCATGGTTTAGAATCAGAGGACGCATACTTCTTTGTTAGGGAGTTTGAAGAAGCGTGCCTCATGATGCGTATACCCCAGCTAGGAGACAATGTCGTTAGGGTACGTTTCATTATTCAGAATCAAATTGATAAAGGAAAAGGAATTGCGACTATAACAAATATATCAGAAGAAATACCACCTTTCTCATTAAATGAAATTACTATTTCAACCACTGAACCTTCAAACTCTAAATTCATTTCTGCCATTGAAGGATGACTTTAGGGAGGAGATTTTGTCAGCACAGGGCATCAAATCACGAATCCAGGAGGTCAAGTGGACAGGAGACAGAAGGGGCGGAACGTTGCCCAAACCCTGGCGTGTGTCGCCCTGACATGGCCGCAGAAACACGGCCAGGGTTACGTTTTCGCGGCCATATGGGCGCGCGCGCCCGAGCTCTAGGCCAGGGGTTGCCACCCTGGCCCCTTTCCCCTGGTGCCTATAAATATCCCCCAAGGGTCTTCAGTTGGGACATATCCAGAGCTTTAGCAAGTTATTGTAATCTTGTTTTTAGGATTGTAGTTGTTTTAATTTCCTTCTTCTTCTAGTTTTACTTTTAGCCATTAGAGTGAAAGAGAGAGAGAGTGTGTGTACAAGTTGTATTTGAAGGTGACAAGCTAATACAAGTAACTACTTCTCTTTCTTCTTTCCATTTACTTGTGTTTTTCATTTGATTCTACATTCTTGTTTTAGTATAACTCGTTCTCTTTACCTCTTCTTTTGTTGTTTCATTTCTTAATCATGTCTAACTAACTCTCCCATTGCATGGCTAACTAACTACAACCCCTAACAACTTGATTAATAACCTAAATGAGTCAATAGTGTCAAACAAGCCTTGTACAAACAAGAGTTATGACATCTTAAGGCGAGGGTTCTAACTCTAACTTACTACAAGTAATTACCATCTTATATTTCATGCTTAATGGGTTTTTGATGATCTATGGGTTGTGTGCGTTACTTGTTGTTGTAAGTTAGAGATTTTCCTTTTAACTTTGCCGATACCATTAGTGCACTTGTGTCTTCCCTTATTCTCGCCTTCTATTGGATCTTGATAAGAGAATGTCTAAGTTTTGCCGTGTTAAGCTAAGTTATAGGAAGAACTTTCACTCAATTTTCACGTGAATAGTTCCTATGCATAAGGGTTAAGCTTGCCTATGATCCATCGTGAGGCTACATCTTCAAGAAGTTAGGGATTAGTGGGAGCACTTAGCAGAAAGTTCGCCATGCGCTTTTACCATAAAGAAAAATTCATTTTTACAAACAAGCAAACCAATTCCAAACTATTCTTGAAACAAACTTATTTTCATTTTCAAATTCTTTATTCGAAACAAAGAACTTTCTCTTTTCTTGAAAAAAGAAGCCGCATTAAGCTTTTATCGCTCTCCCTCCTTGTGGATACGACCCGTAGAGCCACTTTGCTACTACGGATGAATCGCAAAAGCAGTAACATGACCCATATTCCTTCACTTATTTTTGTGTTTGCTTTTCGCCAATCAAATTTTGGCGCCGTTGTCGGGGAGTGAACGACTTTATTGTTCAATACTAAAGATTTTTCTTTGGTCTTGTGTGTAAGAGAAGTACCAAGGAGCTTACTATCACGGGAAGCGAAAGTGGTGGCCAAGGACGTTGCACGAGGATTCATTTGCCCTCGGAAAAATTCGTGTAAAAGCGAGTTTTTTCGATTGAAGTACTAACAAACTCGTTTGCAGCGTTGCCGAAAGCTGCTAAAATTGCTTTCTAAATTTTTTAGTTTCATTGAATGCTTCACCTTATACATGTGTAATAAACTTAACAGAAATTCACTTGTTGCTTGATTGAAATTTGGATTAGACTTTTACATTTAGGGCACGTGTCTATTTTAATTCATTTCAATTTCTGTTGAAGAGTGCAAGAGAAAAGGTACGTGTGCATTTATATAGAATAGGACCAACATTTTGGAGTGATTTATGGCTTTGAGTGTTACCTTGTTTTGAATAACCTGTACACTTGCACAATTGACATTAAGGGCAAAATCCCAAATAAATAAGATAAGGTGGGGATTTCATCACCCTTCCTTAGTCCAAAAACCATTTCCAAGTGCTCTCACACTATCCCAAGCTTTAACTAAAAATTGATAGACATTGGCCCAGACCTCCACCAAATTTCCCCAGTCAAGCTCCATCTTCCTCCTCTCAAAGATCACCCATGGAAAAGAAATTCAGTAAGTTGAAGGAGAGCATGGAAACTTTTATGAAGTCCCAAACCGCTTTTATGCAAAATCAGGGACAAATGCTGAACAACCATTCACAGGCTATATCGAGATTGGAAATGCAGATGAGCCAATTAGCTAGCTCCCTAAGTGAAAAGACCAAAGGGTACTTTACCTAGTCAGCCGCTAGTTAACCCAAAAAACTCCAATCAAGCATATGAAATTCAGGATCCGTCGATCAACCAGTGCAATGTTGTTCACACATTTCGATCTGGAAAGAAGGTAGACAACCAGGTCAACCAACAGAAAAATCCAGTTCATACTGATCCTACTCCAGCCTCCACCTCTGCTAGTTCCTCCCAGTCTGCTCCTCAAACACCTGACGAGGACAAGCTGCTGAACAAGTTCATAAGCCTGTAGCACCCTTTCCCAATAGGCTTAGGAACAACAATAAGAATATGCACATGGAAAAGATGCTTGAGATGTTTAACCAGGTCAAACTGAATGTGCCTCTTCTTGACGCTGTCCAACAAGTTCCAGCTTATGTCAAATTTCTTAAGGATATGTGTACGAAGAAGAGAAAGACAAATGTGCCCAAGAAAGTGTTCTTGGCAACCAATATAAGCAAAATTCTGTCTGGTCCCATTCTGGTGAAATACAAGGATCCCGGATGTCCCATAATTTCCTGATGTTGGCCCAAAGGCCCATCACTCTAGTTTTGATGATGATCAACTCATGTAGTTATAGTACTAATGATCTTGAGTTAATTAGTGACAGATTATGATCAAGATCTTAGTAAGTGTGTAGCTTCAACAAAGGATTTAAAGTCAAGTTTTGGAGCTAGCACGGTGTGATCCAAAGAGCTTTTGGATCGTGTTTGGACCAAGTCAAGAAAATGAGAAGACTTCAAGTGAAGACTTCAAGAAGATGAAGACTTATGTCTAGATTTGTTTTTAGAAGATTTTGTTTTAGTTAAAATGTAAAGGATAGAATAGTTGATGGATTGCTTAAGTATATATAGACACACACACTCTTGATTTAGTTTGTTTTAGAAAAGAATTTTACTTTGGAAAAATACCGTTTAGTTTTTAGTTTTCAAGTCTACATGTTTTATCCAAAACCATGTTTAGTGCTTAATGTCAAAAACATAAATATTTCACCATGCATGTGTAGTGGATCATATCCATACATACTATGCTTCAAATGAGTTTAGAATATCTTGTTTTTGTAATTGGAGAAGTTTTAGAAAAATCAAGTTTGGAAAATACCGTTTTGTTTTTGAGCCAAATTTTCCAAGTTACAAAAATAGTCCAAATTATTTGTAATATGCCTTGATTTTGTGCAAGCATGTTTGTTTATCAAAGTATATTGGTAAAACTATTTTTGTAGATTTTCTTTGATTTTATGGGATTTTATGTGAGCCAAAAAGACCAAGTTTTAAATCCCAGTTTTCTGTTTCCAGGCTTCAGCCGGTCGACCGACTCGGTTGGCCGAAGTCTGAAGTCGGTCGACTAGGCGGTCGACCGACGTGCACAGACGTGCACGCCTTTGTGCACTGGAGGGCCGGTCGATCGACCCGGTCGACCGCCAGAGAGCTTTTGCTCTCTGGAAAGCCCCGGTCGACCGGACCGGTCGACCGGCAGAGAGCTCTGCTCTCTGTTCCAGTAGCTCGGTCGACCGAGCGCGTCGACCGTTGCTCCAACGGTCGGATTAATGACCGTTGGCAGTCGACCGGCCGGTCGACCGGTAGTTCTGACAGACCCCAACGGCTAGTTTTTCTAGCCCTATAAATTTGGGGGTTTGGGCATTGTTTTTCTCTAAGATTTTTAGTGGACTTTGAGCCAGTTTTTCCTACTTCATTAAAAGAGTTTTCTCCACTAAATTGAGAGCTAATACTTCCAATCAAAAGGGGAGTTTTATCAAGAGTGTTAAAAGAGATTTTCTTGAGTTTTCCTCCACCATTCTCATCCTTGTTTTTCTCACAAACACTTGAGCAATCCATAGACATATTCATCCTATAGGAGTGTTGTAGTGAGATTGTTTTTAGGTGATCAAAGTGTTGTGATCACCAAAGACCTCTTTCTTTGTTCTTTGAGGAGGCGAACAAGTGTGTTCGTCGTGTTTTAAGTTCGGGTGCGAACTTATTGTTTGAGGTGCGGCCTCGGCGAGCTAGTGGGCTCGCGGTGTGTACGGGACTAGGGAGTCCGAGGGATTGTAGGTGTTGCGGCACCGAGGAGTGATCCATTGGGATCAAGCATAGTGGAAATCCTTCGTGTGTCGAAGGCGGGGATGTAGAGCAAGTGTGCTCGAACCTCGAAATAAATCCCTTGTGTTTGCGATTGCTCACTCACTCTCTCTCTATCTCCTTGTTTATATCTTGCATACTTATCTTGTCTTTATCTTTATATGCATGATATACATTTGTGCTTAATTGATATATATGCTTGGGTTTGTTTGCTAACACTTGTATTTAACCAAGAGAGCCAAAGCGGCACCTCAACCCTTATCTAGGGGAATCTAGAGGAGTTAGTCCAGAGCCCTTCACGGGGAATTCGGCTACACTCTTGTGTTATACGTGGTGTTTAGTTTAAGATTTTTAGTTTAGGTCATAATAGTTTTTAATTCCGCATTTAGTAACCATTAGATTAGCCATCACCTATTCACCCCCCCTCTAGGTGATTTACAATTGGTATCAGAGCCAAGTGCTCTAAATTTGGGTCTTACAACCTAGAGTTAAAGATCCTCTTTTTAGGCTAATCACAATATTTGTACACACACTATGGATTTCATGTCACCTCCCACTTTTGACATTCTTAAGATCCAAATATGGAAGGTTAAGATGTCTTTGTATCTCAAAGCCCTAGGCATTCATGTTTATCTTGCCATCACTAATGATTCATACTATTCTAATGGTAAGAATATTGAGGCTAATGCAAAAGCCCTACATGCTTTAAGATCTACCCTAAATGATGATTATTTATCTAGGGTTCCTAATCTTGATTTGTCTTCTGTAGTTTGGAACACCCTCCTCTCCCTTGGCGAAAATGATCAATACTATGCGGGGAGTGACTCGGATGTTGGAAACGACATCTCCAACGTGTGGTATATAGTCCAAGGGGATAACCCCCTTGAGGTGACTACCGAATCCGAGGTAGAAGATGATAACATGTCATATGATGAGCTTAGCACTTTTGTCAACTCCTTCTTGAGAAATATGAGATGATTAAGAAAGAAAATAAAAATTTGAAAAAGAAGGTTGATTGCATGCTTGAAGAAAATGATTCTTTTAGAAATAAAATTGTATGCATTGAAAAATAAAATGTGATTTTGAAAAATGAAAATGTGTCCTTGATGTCTAAATTAAATGATTTATGTGAAGGAAACACTATTTTGAAAAATAAAGTTATTTTGGTAGAAAAACAAAAGAAGTTGCTTTTCAAGAAAACACTTCTTTGAAAAGAAAAATGTTTGAAAAAGAAAAAGAAAATGTTTGTAAAAAGAAAAATAATAATGATTCTCAATCTCACCATGCGTTACATGCCACCATTGATAATAGTGAGATTAATGTTTTGAAAAATAGGATAAATTGTTTGAGCTCAACTTTGAGCAATTGTGCATTTAATCATAAGAGATTGGAGACCTTGTTTTCAAAGAAACAAACTCCACATGTTCATGCACATCACCCTCATGCATATTCACTTTTTGTACGCCACGATCACACTCATTCTCATATGAATTCTAAGGTGTACAAATGTACACATTGTGACCGTAAAGGCCATTTAGCAAAATTTTGTTTTGATAAGATACATCATATCAATTTTGCTAATAAAAATGTTTGGGTTCCTTACAAAACTAACCCCTAAGGACCCAAGAAAAAATGGGTACCAAAACCCCCACCTTGTGTTTTTGATGTAGGTGAGGGTCTCACAAATCGTGAGAGGGATGATGCCTTGATGGTGGATGCACATGGACATGATAGACACACATATTGATGCATCACTATCAAGGAAGTTTTGTGGGACTACCACCATGTTTTAGAGGTTTGGAGTTGGTAACTATCTCTAAACCCATTATTTTATTTACATGCTTGTTCATACATCATATTTTTAGCATGTTCATGTTTTATTTGTTTTATGTGCTTCACGTGGTAAATACTAGTTTAAATGTAGTTTTTATCAAAACTTGTATTTATATATGTACACATAGTGAGCAACAAATTGATTCATATATGTTTGCACTTCATGCTCATTTGTACTCACTTTATGCACATGTATAGGCTAGTTTTGATGATTCTCTCATTTATACTTGTTTTGCCTATTTTCATGTTTTTACTTCATGTATATGTATTTTGTATTCAAATCTAATAAATATACATGTATACCCGTGAGTCTCTTGCCTTCATGCAAACACCTTTAATAGACTCTTTTATGTTTGGGATATGTATGTGTATTGTTAGGATTGGATAAATCATACATATACCTTGAAGTTTGTTTTAGATGAAAAATGAATTTTTCATGTTTTGTTTGATAAAACAATATTCATGTTTGATTTGGGCTTCATTGACTATTTTCATGAAAATGCTATTTACATGATTTTTGATCACTCACACTTTTATTTGTTTATTCATGACTTTGTTTCATGATCTTTTTGAGCTTAATAGATTATGAGTGCTTAAATTTTATGTATTTAGTATGATTCATGAAAAATATATGATTTGATTTCATGTTTTGAAGGATCTTTAACTAATTTTTCAAAAATTACTTTTAACTAGTTAATTATTCTTCATTTTAAAGAGATTTTCAATGCTTAACTACTTTCAAAATTATTCTTCGAAAACCCCTTCCAACCTTTATGGGCGGATGGCTGGGCGTGTATGCCTTGTAAGCTTATTGAAAATCTTTTACCTTGAGCATATGAAGGGTGGTAGGTTATGAGTTATATACTTGATTTACATTGTTATTTTCAATTGGTATCATTGGATCTTTTCAATTGGTATCTCAATTGATATTTTTGTATATACTCATATTTTGTTTTCTATATATGTATGCTCTAATTTTTAATTGGTATTATCAATTCTCATACATATATATGATTTTCGTGTGCTTGCTTTACATTTGGTATACATCTTTAAAGCACATAGTATGTTTATGCTAAGCTTGTTTTAAAACTTTATTTTCAGTTGATATCTCAATTGACCTTTAATAAGCTTATGCATGTTTTTCAATTGGTATCAAAATGCTTCAAATTTGTTATAAATTTACATTAATATCAATATGTTTTACCTATTTGAAAATTTGTAATGTTTATTTACAATTTGTTTATTTACATTTGGTATCTTAAATTTGATTTACTAAGATATCTTAAAATTTGTTTAAGAAAAATTCAAAAGTTTGAAATTTAAAATGTTTTGATTTGTATTGCCTATATGCAAGGAGAGCTTAACATCTCTTCTACATATAGATTCATGATGAGTATATCTTGTATTGAGGAGCTTGACAACTCTTCGTTATGTGATACACGTGTGTAGGGGGAGCTTCACATCTCCTCTTATGCATTACATATTATGCATTATGTGAATTAGGGTTTATCATCCCTCTTTCATGTAATGTATATGTGTAGGGAAGTTACTTTACCGTCTTCCTATTCATGAATGTATATCGCATATACACTTCCATTGACTTAATTGTTTGCACCCCTTATTGATCTCTTGTTTATGACACAAAGGGGGAGAAAAATTTGTTGATTGTGTTTTTACCCCTTTGTTGATGATTGACAAAAAGGGGGAGAAAGATTTTGGATTTATATGCATGTTTTGTGAAAAATGATTATTTATGCATATATGTTTTATTTTGCAAATAGGAGAAAAAGAATTTGTTTTATGCTTGTTAGCATGTTTTATCTCCATACATTTGCAAACATGTTTATGAGCTTTCATTGCATATTTATTTGTTTATTTGTTATGCATGAGTTAAGGGGGAGCTTCCTTGAAGCTTTACTTTAATCCATGCATATATAACTTCATGAGTTTTGTCATCATCAAAAAGGGGGAGATTGTTGGCCCGAAGGCCCATCACTCTAGTTTTGATGATGATCAACTCATGTAGTTATAGTACTAATGATCTTGTGTTTAATTAGTGACAGATTTATGATCAAGATCTTAGTAAGTGTGTAGCTTCAACAAAGGATTTAAAGTCAAGTTTTGGAGCTAGCACGGTGTGATCCAAAGAGCTTTTGGATCGTGTTTGGACCAAGTCAAGAAAATGAGAAGACTTCAAGTGAAGACTTCAAGAAGATGAAGACTTGTGTCTAGATTTATTTTTAGAAGATTTTGTTTTAGTTAAAATGTAAAGGATAGAATAGTTGATGGATTGCTCAAGTATATATACACACACACACTCTTGATTTAGTTGTTTTAGAAAAGAATTTTTACTTTGGAAAAATACCGTTTGGTTTTTGGTTTTCAAGTCTACATGTTTTATCCAAAATCATATTTAGTGCTTAATGTCAAAAACATAGATATTTCACCATGTATGTGTAGTGGATCATATCCATACACACTATGCTTCAAATGAGTTTAGAATATCTTATTTTTGTAATTGGAGAAGTTTTAGAAAAATCAAGTTTGGAAAATACCGTTTTTGTTTTTGAGCCAAATTTTCCAAGTTACAAAAATAGTCCAAATTATTTGTAACATGCCTTGATTTTGTGCAAGCATGTTTGTTTATCAAAGTATATTGGTAAAACTATTTTTGTAGATTTTTTGTGATTTTATGGGATTTTATGTGAGCCAAAAGACCAAGTTTTAAATCCTAGTTTTCTGTTTCCAGGCTTCAGCCGGTCGACCGACTCGGTCGACCGAAGTCTGAAGTCGGTCGACTAGGCGGTCGACCGACGTGCACAGACGTGCACGCCTTTGTGCACTGGAGGGCCGGTCGACCGACACGGTCAACCGCCAGAGAGCTTTTGCTCTCTGGAAAGCCCCGGTCGACCGGACCGGTCGACCGGCAGAGAGCTCTGCTCTCTGTTCCAGTAGCTCGGTCGACCAAGTGGTCGACAGTTGCTCCAACGGTCGGAAAAATGACCGTTGGAGGTCGACCGGCCGGTCGACCGGCAGTTCTGACAGACCCCAACGGCTAGTTTTTCTAGCCCTATAAATTTGGGGGTTTGGGCATTGTTTTTCTCCAAGATTTTTAGTGAACTTTGAGCCAGTTTTTCCTACTTCATTAAAGAGTTTTCTCCACTAAATTGAGAGCTAATTCTTCCAATCAAAAGGGGAGTTTTATCAAGAGTGTTAAAAGAGATTTTCTTGAGTTTTCCTCCACCATTCTCATCCTTGTTTTTCTTACAAACACTTGAGCAATCCATAGACATATTCATCCTATAGGAGTGTTGTAGTGAGATTGTTTTTAGGTGATCAAAGTGTTGTGATTACCAAAGACCTTTTTCTTTGTTCATTGAGGAGGCGGACAAGTGTGTTCGTCGTGTTTTAAGTTCGGGTGCGAACTTGTTGTTTGAGGTGCGACCTCGGCGAGCTAGTGGGCTCGCGGTGTGTACGGGACTAGGGAGTCCGAGAGATTGTAGGTGTTGCGGCACCGAGGAGTGATCCATTGGGATCAAGCATAGTGGAAATCCTTCGTGTGTCGAAGGCAGGGATGTAGAGCAAGTGTGCTCGAACCTCGAAACAAATCCCTTGTGTTTACGATTGCTCGCTCTCTCTATCTCCTTGTTTATATCTTGCATACTTATCTTGTCTTTATCTTTATATGCATGATATACATTTGTGCTTAATTGATATATATGCTTGGGTTTGTTTGCTAACACTTGTATTTAACCAAGAGAGCCAAAGCGGCACCTCAACACTTATCTAGGGGAATCTAGAGGAGTTAGTCCAGAGCCCTTCACGGGGAATTCGGCTACACTCTTGTGTTATACGTGGTGTTTAGTTTAAGATTTTTGTTTAGGTCATAATAGTTTTTAATTCCGCATTTAGTGACCATTAGATTAGCCATCACCTATTCACCCCCCCTCTAGGTGATTTACACCTGCACCATAGGACAAACAGAATTAGCCGAGCACTCCTTGACCTGGGTGCAAGTATCAACTTGCTACCTCTCTCAGTATACCAGCAACTTGGGTTGGGCGAGCTAAGCCCAACTCGAGTCATCATTCAGCTAGCTAACCGATCTTTGAAAAACTCGAAGGGGGAAATCACGGATGTCCTTATCCGGGTCAGGGATTTCATCTACCCCGTTGACTTCATTGTGCTTGACACCTAACCTGTGTCAAATTCGCGGTCTCAAACTCCGGGCATCTTAGGACGCCCATTCCTCGCTACAGCCAATGCCATAATCAACTGTAGGAACGGGTCCATGCGATTGACCTTTGGAGACATGACGAAGGAAGTCGATGTCTTCAATCTTGGAAGACAACCCAGGGATATCAATGATCAGACTTTTAAGGTCAATTCTATTGAAAATCTGACCAGTGAGCATGAGGAAAGCATGGAGATAGAAATAGAGGTAGAGTTTGATCTGGAGGCTGAGGACTTTAATCTAGACCAGATTGTATATTCAGCAGTAGATTGGGCGTCAAGCCCAAGTGTACCTCATCTAGGATTGAAAGTTCGGAGATTGCCTCCAATGAAGCAACACCTTTCCTAGAGCTAAAAGTCTTACCTGAACACCTCAAGTACGCCTACCTGGGCGGAAAGGACACCTTGCCAGTCATTATAGCATCCCACCTGACTGAGCAACAAGATGACAGCTTAATGTCTATTCTGAAAAGACATCGGGAAGCTATTAGATGGACGATGAAGGACATCAAAGGGATAAGTCCAGTCATAGTGAAATATAGAATCCATTTAACTGATGAAGCAACCCCCAGGAAGGATCCACAACGCAGGCTTAACCCACTCATGCAAGAGGCAGTTAAAGCGAAAATTTTGAAACTACTAGACAATGGGATCATTTATCCCATTTCTGATAGCCAATGGGTTAGCCCTGTTCATGCGGTCCCGAAAAAAGTTAGCTTTACGGTGGTTGAAAATGAGCACAAAGAGTTGGTACAAACAAGACTACCTACCAAGGTTCGTGTTTGTATCGACTATAGAAAGTTGAATGCAGCCACCCGTAAAGATCACTTCCTGCTACCCTTCATCGACCAAATGCTTGAACGCTTGACTGGACATGAGTACTATTGCTTCCTAGATGGGTACTCGGGATACAATCAAATCCCCATTACTGCAGAAGACCAGGAAAAGATCACGTTCACTTGCCCGTTCGGAACCTTCGCTTACCGACGCATGCCCTTTGGATTATGCAATGCTCCCGCAACATTCTAACGGTGCATGCTTAGTCTTTTCTCCGACATGGTAGAACGTTTTCTTAAGATTTTTATGGATGACTTCTCCATCTACGGAGATTCATTTGATCAGTGTCTTCATCACCTAGAGTTAGTTCTGTAGAGATGCAAGGAGAAGAATCTAACTCTAAACTGGAGAAATGTCACTTCATGGTGTGACAGGGGATTGTCTTAGGCCATGAGATTTCTAGGAGAGGTATTGAAGTGGACAAGGCTAAAGTAGAAGTGATTGCTAAGCTTTCACCACCCAAAAGCATCAAGGATATTTGATCCTTTCTAGGGCATGCTGGGTTCTACCGACTGTTCATTAAGGATTTTAGAAAAATCGCTAGGCCCTTAACCAACCTGCTCGCTAAGGACGTGCCCTTTAATTTTAACGATGAATATTTCAAGTCATGGGGGGAGCTTAAGTAAGAACTTATTTCTGCGCCTATTATTTCTACTCCTAACTGGACCCAACCGTTTGAAATCATGTGCGATGCCTCTGATTTTGCTATTGGCGCTGTTCTAAGACAGCGCATCGACAATAGGCAGCATGTGATTTACTACTCGAGTAGGACCTTTAATGATTCCCAACAGAATCATACGACTTAGAAGGAATTCTTAGCCGTTGTCTTTACGTTAGAGAAGTTTTGGCCCTACTTGTTAGGTTTGAAGACGGTGATTTTTACGGATCACTCAGTACTGAAATACCTCATGACCAAGAAGGAAGCAAAAGCCCGATTGATTCGGTAGATCCTTTTGCTTCAAGAATTTGACCTAAAAATTTGAGATAAACGAGGTATAGAAAATGTGGTTGCTGATCATTTGTCACGAATTCCGAATGCACCAATCATATAAGCTCCGATCAATGAGGATTTTCCAGACAAGTATATCCTGGCCATTTTTAAGAAACCCTGGTATGCGGACGTAGTCAATTACCTGGCCACTGGACAATTATCCGCTAACTGGACAAAGCAAGACCAATATCGCTTCTTTGCCCAAGTACGGTACTTCTTCTGGGAAGAGTCGTATCTTTTTAAGTATTGTCTCGACCAGATTATTCGACGATGCATACTAGAGGAGGAACAGAGGAGTGTGCTCAGCTTTTGCCATGACCTTACATGCGGAGGAAACTTCCGTCCCCGCAAGACTGCAGAGAAGGTTCTACAAAGTGGGTTTTACTGGCCTACTTTGTTCAAAGACTCATACCATTTTACAAGTCATGTGCAAATTATCAAAAGATTGGGAAAATTTCAAGAAGAGACATGATGCCCCTGAACCCGATCCTGGAAGTTAAAATTTTTGATGTTTGGGGTATCGACTTCATTGGACCATTCCCTAATTCCTTCGGCAACCATGTTCATTTTGGTTGCTGTCGATTACGTCTCTAAATGAGTAGAAGCTGTGCCAACAAAGACCAAGGACAACAAAGTGGTTGTCAAATTTCTCAAAGAAAATATCTTCTCCCGATTTGGCACCCCTAGAGCGATAATTAGTGATAATGGATCACATTTCTGTAACAGAGTTTTTGAAGCTCTGATGCGAAAATATTCCATCAATCACAAGTTATCTACTCCGTATCATCCCCAGACAAATGGGCAGGTCGAAGTCACCAATCGACAGATCAAGCTCATTTTAGAAAAGACTGTCGGACAAAACTGAAAGGGTTGGTCAGTCAAACTCAACGATGCATTGTGGGCTTACCACACTGCTTTTAAGACAGTCCTGGGGATGTCTTCTTACAAAATCATATTTGAAAAAGCCTGTCATCTACCAGTCGAGTTAGAACACCGTGCCCTATGGGCCATTAAGCAACTCAATTTTGATCTGAGTAAGGCCGGTGAGCTAAGGAGGCTACAACTCTCAGAATTAGAGGAGATACGGAATGAAGCCTATGAGAATGCTTGAATTACCAAAAGCAGGACTAAACTTTTCCATGACCAGATCATAACCCGGAAAAACTTTGCTCCGGGAGACAAGGTTCTGCTGTACAATTTAAGGCTTCCTATTTTCGCGGGAAAGCTGAAGACTCGTTGGTTTGGACCGTTAATTGTGCGCACCATTTTCCTACACGATGCTGTGCTTATTGTAGACCCTAAGAACAACACCGAATTCAAAGTGAACGGGTAAAGACTGAAGCCCTTCTTTACCACTGAGCCTATGACTTCGGATGATAGTATGCTGACTCTTTTTGCCCCGTCATACACCTAACCACAGCAACTAATAAAAAAAATTTTTTGTTTATATGCCTACCCCTTCTATATTTTTCTTTTTTGACATTTCTTTAGCCTATTCAAACTTGGCCGGCCCGGGTCAACGTAGACGGTGACATCCTTCTTCACCCTATTTATTGCATTTGCATTCACATAACATTCATTGAGGACAATGCATTAGATAGGTGTGGGGGGGTGCTAACAATTTTTCTTTCTTCTTTCAAAAAAAAAAAATCTCCAGATTGAAAAGAAAATTTCATACTCTTTATAAAAGTACCAAAAGGTTGTAGGAATTAAGGGAACCTTATTAATGAATCTTTATTTTTGCCTAAATAAACAAGAAAGATTGATTTGACTAAGAGTTAGGAGGAATAAGGAAAATAACTCATACCTTTTATTTAGCCTTAGTAGAATATGCATAAACCACACACACATGCTTGAGATTTAGAGACAACTCTGAAAAAAAAAACGCTGGATAATTGTGCCTCAAGAAGCATGATTACTCACGCCACATGCTAAAAAAAATCAATATATAATATCTAAGTAAATCTTGATTTCGTGGCCTACTCTACTTACATATTTGACCTGAGGGGTGTTTTTTCACCTAGTGCCCTAAAACCATCTGGTTTGGGAGTCATCGGTTTGATATGTGTTACATGAGTAAAGTAGAAAGCCTAATGAAATCAAGAATAATAAATAAATATTAATAAAATTAAATAATATTCAAAGTTCAGTTAAAAAATCCCAAGCACATCACACTTACACATTATGCATATCTATCTAAAGCAAAATAACAGAATGAGTTAGAAGTATAAGATCCTTTCTAAATTTAAAGAAAAATCATAATTTCTTCTTTTATAAAGGCTAAAGTATAGGATGACTTATGAGGGTTGAACCTAATTCTTACACCATTCGGTTATTTTACTTAGATGATTAAAAATTCTTTTTCTTGAAAGAAGTTTTTCACTTACTGGATTTTGTGGGTACAATCTGCTGAAAACCCTCAGGAGACAACGCTCCTCCTCTAGGGGAAACCTAGAGGGGCTTGTTGTACATACTCAGAGCAATCGCGTCACCTGCGAAAGTGATGTAATAATTTTCTTATTTTTGTTTTGCTTGGGATGAGCAAAAAGATAAGTGTGGGGGTGTAATTAGCCTCTAATTTTGCATAATTTTCATCATATTCTCATATTTATTTGATGTAAAATTCTGCTAATAAAGCTTTGCTTGCTTAATCCTAGGTCCATGGTGTGCAAATGAAGAAGAAGACCCTAAACCACCATTTAATGGGTGATTAAAGGCCTACCAAGTAGTTATTGACTTTAGGGAGGAGATTTTGTCAGCACAGGGCATCAAATCACGAATCCAGGAGATCAAGTGGACAGGAGACAGAAGGGACGACACACTGCCCAAACCTTGACGTGCGCCGCCCTGACATGGCCCCTGGCCGCGTTTTCGCGGCCATATGGGCGAGCGCACCCGGGCTTTGAGCCAGGGGTTGTCCCCTAGCCCCCTTTCCCCTGGTGCCTATAAATTCCCCCCAGGGGTCTTCAGTTGGGAAATATCCAGAGCTTTAACAAGTTGTTGTAATCTTGTTTTTAGAATTGTAGTTGTTTTAGTTTCCTTCTTCTTCTAGTTTTAGTTTTATCCATTAGAGTGAAAGAGAGTGTGTGTGTGTACAAGTTATATTTGAAGGTGACAAGCTAATACAAATAACTACTTCTCTTTCTTCTTTCCATTTACTTGTGTTTTTCATTTGATTCTACATTCTTGTTTTAGTGTAACTCCTTCTCTTTACCTCTTCTCTTTTGTTGTTTCTTTTCTTAAGCATGTCTAACTAATTCTCCCATTGCATGGCTAACTAATTACTAACCCACTAATCTCTAACAACTTGATTAATAACCCAAATGAGTCAATAGTGTCAAACAAGCCTTGTGCAAACGAGAGCTATGACATCTTAAGACGAGAGTTCTAACTCTAACTTACCTACAAGTATTTACTATCTTATATTTCATGCTTAATGGGTTTTTGATGATCTATGGGTTGTGTGTGTTACTTGTTGTTGTAAGTTAGAGATTTTTCTTTTAATTTTGTTGATACCATTAGTGCACTTGTTTCTTCCCTTATTCTCGCTTTCTATTGGATCATGATAAGGTAATGTCTAAGTTTTTATCGTGTTAAGCTAAGTTATAAGAAGAACTTTTACTCGATTTTCACGTGAATAGTTCCTATGCATAAGGGTTAAGCTTGCCTATGATCCATCGTGAGGCTACATCTTCAAGAAGTTAGCGATTAGTGGGAGCACTTAGTAGAAAGTTAGCCATGCGCTTTTACCATTAAGAAAAATTCACTTTTACAAACAAGAAAACCAATTCCAAACTATTCTTGAAACAAACTTATTTTCATTTTCAAATTCTTTATTCGAAACAAAGAACTTTCTCTTTTCTTGAACAAAGAAGCCACATCAAGCTTTCATCGCTCTCCCTCCTTGTAGATATGACCCGTAGAGCCACTTTGCTACTACAGAAGAATCACAAAAGCAGTAACATCGACCCACATTCCTTCACTTATTTTTATGCTTGCTTTTTTCCGGTCATCAGGTACTGAACCATATTTTTGAAGAGTGTCCTATTTTTCAGACTCACCAAGTGCCGTCGGAACACATGAATGCGGCCTATTCACGGCCACCACATAATCCTCCGCAAAAGTACAATCCCGGTTGGAGAAATCACCCAAATTTCTCTTGAGCCCAGAACAATTCTCCTAGGCCAAATTCCCCAATAATCTCCACCATCCCAATCATCAAATGAATTTTTCCAGTCAAGATCCATCTTCCTCCTTCCAAAGTTCACTAATGGAAAAGAAATTCAGTAAATTAGAGGAAAGTATGGAAGCATTTATGAAGTCCTAAGCCGCCTTCATACAAAATCAGGGACAAACGTTGAGCAACCATTCACAGGCCATATCGAGATTGGAAATGCAGATGAGTCCATTAGCTAACTCTCTAAGTGAAAGATCAAACGGTACTTTACCTAGTCAGCCGCTAGTTAACCCTATGAACTCCAATCAAGCGTATGAAATTTAGGATCCTCAGATCAACTAGTACAATGATATTCATACTCTTCGATCAGGAAAGAAGGTGGACAACCAGGTCTACCAGTAGAAAAATCCCACTCACATTGATCCTGCTCCTGCTTTCACATCTGCCAGCTTTCCCCAATCTGCTCTATAAACGTCTGACAAAGACACAGCTGCTGAATAAGTTCATAAGCCTGTAGCACCCTTTTCCAATAGGCTTAGGAACAATAATAAGAACATGCACATGAAAAAAATACTTGAGATGTTTAATTAGGTCAAACTGAATGTGCTTCTTCTTGACGCTATCCAACAAGTCCCAGCATATGCCAAATTTCTTAAGGATATGTGTATAAAGAAGAGAAAGACGAATGTGCCCAAGAAAGTGTTCTTGGCAACAAACATAAGCGAAATTCTGTCTGATCTTATTCCAGTGAAATACAAAGATCCCAGATGTCCTACAATTTTTTGCACCATAAGACAAACAGAAATTAGCAGAGCACTCCTTGACCTGGGAACAAGTATCAACTTGCTACCTCTCTCAGTATACCAGCAACTTGGGCTGGGCGAGCTGAGTCCAACTCGAGTCACCATTCAGTTAGCAAACCGATCTGTGAAAATCCTCAAGGGGAAATCACAATTGTCCTTATCTGGGTCGGGGATTTCATCTACCCCGTTGACTTCATTGTACTGGAGACCTAACCTGTGTCAAATTCGCGGTCTCAAACTCTGATCATCTTAGGGCGCCCATTCCTTGCTACAGCCAATGCCATAGTCAACTGTAGGAATAGGTCGATGCGATTGACCTTTGGAGCATGACAAAGGAAGTCAATGTCTTCAATCTTGAAAGATAACCCAGGGATATAAATGATCAGACTTTTGAGGTCAATTTCATTGAAAATTTGACCAGTGTGTTGGCCCAAAGGCCCATCACTCAAGTTTTGATGATGATCAACTCATGTAGTTATAGTACTAATGATCTTGTGATTATTTAGTTTCAGATTTGTGATCAAGATCTTAGCAGGTGTGTAGCTTCAATAAAGGATTTAAAGTCAAGTTTTGGAGCTAACACGGTTTGATTCACGAACCTATGCATCAAGACCACATCAAGTACTCAAGAAGAGTCGAGCTCGTTGGATCATGTTTGGACCAAGTCAAGAAGATGAGAAAACTTCAAGTGAAGACTTCAAGATCAAGACTTGTGTCTAGTTTTGTTTTATAAGATTTTGTTTTTAGTTAAAATGTAAAGGATAGAATAGTTGGTGGATTGCTCAAGTATATCTTATACACACACACACTCTTGATTTAGATGACTTTTCATAAAAGAATTTATATTTTGGAAAAATACAAAAGAGTTTTCTTTTTGAAAACTACCGGTTTGGTTTTTGTTATTTAAAGTTTACATGTATTTAACCAAAACCAAATTTAGTGCTTAATGTCAAAAACATAGATATTTCACCATCTTTGTGTAGTGGATCATATCCATACACACTATGCTTTAAAAGAGTTTAAATATCTTGTTTTTGTATTTGGAGAAGTTTGAAAAATAAGTTTTGGAAAAATCAATTTTGGAAAAATACAGTTTTTGTTTTAGCCAAAATTTTCAAGTTACAAAAATAGTTCAAATGTTCAAATTATTTGTAACATGTCTTGATTTTGTTCAAACATGTTTGATTTTCAAAGTATTATACTGAAACTATTTTTGTTGATTTTTCATGATTTTATGGGATTTTATTTTAGCCAAAATACCAAGTTTTCATATCCCTAAACAGTCTGTTCTGGCTTCTGCCGGTCGACCGGATCGGTCGACCGCGCTAGAAGTCGGTCGACTGGGCGGTCGACCGACGTGCACAGACGTGCACGCCAAATTGCACTGGAGGCCGGTCGACCGACCCGGTCAACCGTCCAGAGAGCTCTGCTCTCTGGAAAGCCCCGGTCGACCGGGCCGGTCGACCGGCAAAGAGACCTGCTCTCTGTTCCAGAGCCTCGGTCGATCGGCCGATCGACCGCTGCCCCAACGGTCAGAAAAATGACCGTTGGCGGTCGACCGGGCGGTCGACCATCAGGCCACCTGGCTCCCAACGGCTAGTTTTTCTAGCTCTATAAATTGGGGCATTTGAGGGCTGTTTTCTACAAGATTTCAAGAAGAGTTTTGGGCTAGTTTTTCCCATTCATTTCAGTGGTTATATCCACAAGTTTTAGAGCCAATATTTTCAAATCAAAAGAGAGTTTATCAAGAGTGTTTCAAAAGAGATTTCTTGTGTTTTTCACCATAGATTCAATCCTTGTTTTCTCACACAACACTTGAGCCATCCATTGCTATAACTACCTATAAGGATTTGTTGTGAGAGAATTTTAGGTGATCAAGAGTTGTGATCACCAAAGTTCCATCTTTGCTTTGAGGAGGCGGACAAGTATGTTCGCAGTGTTTTGAGTTCGTGTGTGAACTCCGTGTTTGAGGTGCGGCCTCGGCGAGCTAGTGGGCTTGCAGTGTGTACGAGACTAGAGAGTCCAAGAGTTCTAGTGGAAACTCCTTGTAGGTGTTGCGGCACCGAGTGATCCGGTGGGATCGATTATAGTGGAAATCCTTCAAGGTGTTGAAGGCGGGGATGTAGAGCAAGTGTGCTCGAACCTCGAAACAAATCTCCCGTGTTTGCGATTGCTCACTCACTCTCTCTCTGACTTGTTTATATCTTGCATGCTGTTATTGTGCTTATCTTTATATGCTTGATATACTTTTGTGCTCTTATTGTTATATGCTTGGGGATTGTTTGCTAACACTAGTTTTCAACCAAGGGAGCCAACGCGACACCTCAACTCTTATTTAGAGGAATCTTGAGGAGTTAGTCCAGAGCCCTTCACGGGGAATTCGGCTATACTCTTGTGTTATACGTGGTGTTTAGTTTAAAAAATTTTAGTTTGCATTAAATAGTTTTTAATTCCGCATTAAGTGACCATTAGATTAGCCATCACCTATTCACCCCCCTCTAGGTGATTTTACAATTGGTATCAGAGCCAAGTGCTCTTGATTTGGGTCTTACAACCTAGAGTTAAAGATCCTCATTTTTAGGCTAATCATAAAATTTGTACACACACCATGGACTTCATGTCACCACCCACCTTTGACATTCTTAACATCCAAATTTGGAAGGTTAAGATGTCCTTGTACCTCAAGGCCCTAGGCATTCATGTTTATTTTGCCACTACTAAAGATTCTTATTGTTTAAATGGCAAAAACTTTGAGGCTAATGCAAAAGCCCTACATGCTTTAAAGTTAACCCTAAATGATGATTATTTA
The DNA here is from genome assembly GCA_038442645.1 of Agave tequilana. Lineage (NCBI taxonomy): Eukaryota > Viridiplantae > Streptophyta > Magnoliopsida > Asparagales > Asparagaceae > Agave > Agave tequilana. The sequence goes on along the minus strand of JAVJIF010007411.1, from coordinate 28,616 downwards.
TCTAAGGTTTCTAACATTGATTCGGCTTTTGTAGCATGGAACATCATCACCTCCCTTGGCGAAAAAGATCTATATTATGCGGGGAGCGACTCGGATGTTGGAAGCGACACCTCCAACGTGTGCTACATGGTCCAAGGGGTTAACCCCCTTGAGGTAACTACCGAATCCGAGGTAGATGAAGAAAATGACATGTCATATGATGAACTTGCTTCATTTTGTCAACAATTACTTGAAAAATATGACATGCTTAAGAAAGATAATAAAAATTTGAAAAAGAAATTTGATTGTATGCTAAAAGAAAAAGATTCTTTACAAATAAGTTTGATAATGTTTTAAAAGAAAATGAGTCTTTTAAAAATAAAATTGCATGTTTTGAAAAAGATAATGAAAATTTGAAAAATGAAAATGTTTCCTTAATGTCTAAATTGAATGATTTATGTGAAGGAAACACTAGTTTGAAAAATAAAATTATTTTGGTGGAAAAACGAAAGGAAGTTGCTTTTAATGAAAACACTTCTTTAAAAAGAAAAATTTTTGAAAAAGAAAAAGTTAATGTTTCTAAAAAGAAAAAGGTTGTTGATCATGCTCTTCATGCCACAATCATTGATAAAAAAGAAGTTAATTTTTTAAAAAATAAAATAAATTGTTTGAGCTCAACTTTGAGCAAATGTGCTTTTAATCACTCTAGATTGGAGTCCTTATTTTCAAAGAAACAAACTCCACATATTCATGCACATCACCCTCATGCATATTCACTTTTTGCACGTCATGATCACACACATACACATATGCATGCTAAGGTGTACAAATGTACACATTGTGGCCGCAAAGGCCATTTAGCAAAATTTTGTTATGATAAGATTAATTTTTAAATTTTGCTAATAATAAAAATGTTTGGGTTCCTTACAAAGCTAACCCCAAAGGACCATAAAGAAAATGGGTACCAAAATCCCCACCTTTTGTTTTTTATGTAGGTGCGGGCTCTCACAAAACGTGAGAGGGATGCCTTGGTAGTGGATGTATGGACTTGATGGACGCACATTTGATGCACCGCTATCAAGGAGGTTTGGTGGGACAACCACCATGTTTTAGAGAATTGGAGTATAGTTCATGTGTTGGTAACTATCTCTATAACTCCTAGTCTATTTACATGCTCTTTTTCATATGTGATACTTTTAGCATGTTCATGTTTTATTTGTTTTGTGCTTCATGTGGTAAATACTAGTTTAAATGTAGTTTTTATCAAAATTTGGATGTATACTTGTACAAATAGTGAGCAACAAATTGATTCATATATGTTTGCACTTCATTGTTCATTTGTACTCATTATATGCACATGTATAACCTAGTTTTGATGATTCCCTCATTTACACTTGTTTTGCCTATTTTCATGATTTTACTTCATGTATATGTATTTTGTATTCAAATCTAATAAATATACATGTATACCCCATGAGTCATTTGCCTTCATGCAATATATATTATGAACTCTTTTGTATGTTTGGGATATGTATGCATATTGTTAGTTTTGGATAAAATCATACATATACCTAGAAGTTTGTATTTTAATGAAAAATAAAATCTTTTGATTCTCATGATTTTTTATGTGATAAAATGAGATTCATGTTTACTTTGAGCTTCATTGATTAATTTCATGAAAATGCTATTTACATGACTTTTGAACACTCACACTTTATTTGTTTAATTCATGGCTTCGTTTCATGATTATTTTTGAGCTTCATCGATTTTTAGTGTCAACTCTTGTGTTTTTAGTATGATTCATGAATAACTCATTTGGTTTCTTGTTTTGAAGGATCTTTAACTAGTTTTTCAAAAATTAATTTAACTAGTTATTTATTCTTCAAATTAGTAGGTTATGAGTTATATACTTGATCTCAATTGGTATTTTCATTTTGTATATACTCATATTTTGTTTCCTATATATGTATGCTTCATTTTAAATAATATCATTTCTATTGATATTTTCATTATCATACATACATATGATTTTCGTGTGCTTGCTTTACAATCGATTTACATATTTAAAGCACAAAGTATGTTTATGCTAAGCTTGATTCAAATCCTTATGTTCAATTGGTATCTCAATTGATTGTTTTAATAAGCTTATGCATTATTTTTAAAATTGGTAGTTTTATTGATATCAAATATATGCAATAATTTTCTATTGGTATCAATATGTATCTATATTTGATTAAAATTCAAAATTTGTAATGATTACTTACATTTGGTATCTTAAAATTTGATTTACTAAGATATCTCAAAATTTGTTTTATTAAGAAAAATTCAAAATTTTGTTTGAATAAGAAAAATTAAAATGTTTTGATTTGCATTGCCTATATGCAAGGGGAGCTTAACATCTCTTCTACATATAGATTTATGTTGAGTGTATTTTATATTGAGGAGCTTGACAACTCTTCTTTATGCGATACACGTGTGTAGGGGGAGCTTCACATCTCTTCTTATGCATTGCATATTTTGTGTTATGTGAGTTAGGGCTTGTCATCCCTTCTTCATGTAATGCATGTATGTAGGAAAACTAACTTAGCGTCTTCCTCTTCATGAATGTATATCGCATATATCTTTTATTGATTTGTTTATTGTCACCCCTTTGTTGATGTTTGCTTTTGACAAAAAGGGGGAAAAAATTTTGTTTTTACTTTAACCCCTTTGTTGATGATTGACAAAAAGGGGGAGAAGTATTTGGTATATATGCATGTTTTCCTTGCTTTATTCATAAAGGGGGAGAAGTATTTATGTTTATGCATATATGTTTTGTATTGCAAATAGGAGAAAAAGAATTTGATGTGTTTAATGCTTGTTTATGCATGTTTTATCTCCGTATATTTGCATACATGTTTATGTGCTTCATTGCATATTTATTATTTTTTGTTATACATGAGTTAAGGGGGAGCTTCTTTGAAGCTTTACTTTAATCCATGCATATATAACTTCATGAGTTTAGTCATCATCAAAAAGGGGGAGATTGTTGGCCCAAAGGCCCATCACTCTAGTTTTGATAATGATCAACTCATGTAGTTATAGTACTAATGATCTTGTGATTATTTAGTTTCAGATTTGTGATCAAGATCTTAGTAGGTGTGTAGCTTCAATAAAGGATTTAAAGTCAAGTTTTGGAGCTAGCACGGTTTGATTCACGAGCCTATGCATCAAGATCACATCAAGTACTCAAGAGGAGCCGAGCTCGTTAGATCATATTTGGACCAAGTCAAGAAGATGAGAAGACTTCAAGTGAAGACTTCAAGATCAAGACTTGTGTCTAGGTTTGTTTTATAAGATTTTATTTTTAGTTAAAATGTAAAGGATAGAATAGTTGGTGGATTGCTCAAATATATCTTATACACACACACTCTTGATTTAGATGAGTTTTCATAAAAGAATTTATATTTTGAAAAAATACAAAAGAGTTTTCTTTTTGAAAAATACCGGTTTGGTCTTTGGTATTTAAAGTTTACATGTATTTAACCAAAATCAAATTTAGTGCTTAATGTCAAAAACATAGATATTTCACCATGTTTGTGTAGTGGATCATATCCATACACACTATGCTTTAAAAGAGTTTAAATATCTTGTTTTTGTATTTGGAGAAGTTTGGAAAATAAGTTTTGGAAAAATCAATTTTGGAAAAATACAGTTTTTATTTTTAGCCAAAATTTCCAAGTTACAAAAATAGTTCAAATTGTTTGTAACATGTCTTGATTTTGTTCAAGCATGTTTGATTTTCAAAGTATTATACTGAAACTATTTTTGTAGATTTTTCATGATTTTATGGGATTTTATTTTAGCCAAAATACCAAGTTTTCATATCCCTAAACAGTCTGTTCTGGCTTCTGCCGGTCGACCGGATTGGTCGACCGCGCTAGAAGTCGGTCGACCGGGCGATCGACCGACGTGCATAGACGTGCACGCCAAATTGCACTGGAGGGCCGGTCGACCGACCCGGTCGACCGCCCAGAGAGCTCTGCTCTCTGGAAAGCCCTGGTAGACCAGGCCGGTCGACCGGCAGAGAGACCTGCTCTCTGTTCCAGAGCCTTGGTCGACCGGCCGGTCGACCGCTGCCCCAACAGTCAGAAAAATGACCGTTGGCGGTCGACCGGGCGGTCGACCGTCGGGCCACCTGGCTCCCAACGGCTAGTTTTTCTAGCTCTATAAATGGGGCATTTGGGGGCTGTTTTCTACAAGATTTCAAGAAGAGTTTGGGCTAGTTTTTCCCATTCATTTCAGTGGTTATATCCATAAGTTTTAGAGCCAATATTTCCAAATCAAAAGAGAGTTTATCAAGAGTGTTTCAAAAGAGATTTTCTTGTGTTTTTCACCATAGATTCAATCCTTGTTTTCTCACACAACACTTGAGCCATCCATTGCTATATCTACCTATAGGGATTTGTTGTGAGAGGATTTTAGGTGATCAAGAGTTGTGATCACCAAAGTTCCATCTTTGCTTTGAGGAGGCGGACAAGTGTGTTCGCAGTGTTTCGAGTTCGTGTGTGAACTCCGTGTTTGAGGTGCGGCCTCGGCGAGCTAGTGGGCTTGCGGTGTGTACGGGACTAGAGAGTCCAAGAGTTCTAGTGGGAACTCCTTGTAGGTGTTGCGGCACCGAGTGATCCGGTGGGATCGATTATAGTGGAAATCATTCAAGGTGTTGAAGGCGGGGATGTAGAGCAAGTGTGCTCGAACCTCGAAACAAATCTCCCGTGTTTGCGATTGCTCACTCTCTCTCTCTCTCTCTCTGACTTGTTTATATCTTGCATTCTCTTATTATGCTTATCTTTATATGCTAGATATACTTTTGTGCTCTTATTGTTATATGTTTGGGGATTGTTTGCTAACACTAGTTTTCAACCAAGAGAGCCAACGCGGCACCTCAACTCTTATTTAGAGGAATCTTGAGAAGTTAGTCCAGAGTCCTTCACGGGAAATTCGGCTACACTCTTGTGTTATACGTGGTGTTTAGTTTAAGAAGTTTTAGTTTGCATTAAATAATTTTTAATTCCACATTAAGTGACTATTAGATTAGCCATCACCTATTCACCCTCCCTCTAGGTGATTTTACACAGTGAACATGAAGAGAGCATAGGGATGGAAACAGAGAGTGTGTTCGATCTGGAGTCTGAGGATTTCATTCTGGATCAGATCATAGACTCAGCATTAAACTGGGCATCAAGCCCAAGCATACCTCATCCCAGGACCGAAACTCCAAATATCACTTCCAATGAATCAATACCTTCCCTAGAACTAAAAGCTTACCTGAACACCTTAAGTACGCCAACTTGGGCAGAAGAGAAACCCTGCCAGTCATCATAGCATCCCATCTGACTGAGCAACAAGAGGACAACTTGATGTCTATTCTGAAGATACACAAGGAAGCCATTGGATGGACCATGAAAGATATCAAAGGGATAAGTCCAGCAATAGTTCAACAAAGAATTCACTTAACCGATGAAGTGATTCCCAGGAGGAACCCACAACGCAGGCTTAACCCACTCATGCAAGAGGCCGTAAAAATAGAAATTTTGAAACTGTTATACAATGGGATCATTTATCCCATTTCTGATAGCCAATGAGTTAGCTCGGTTCATGCGGTCCCTAAGAAAGCTGGTTTTACGGTGGTAGAAAATGAGCAAAAAGAGTTGGTACAAACAAGACTGCCTACCAAGGTTCATATTTGTATTGACTATAGAAAGTTGAATGCGGCCACTCGTAAAGACCACTTCCCGCTACCCTTCATCGATCAAATGCTTGAACGCTTGGCTGGATATGAGTACTATTGTTTCCAAGAAGGGTACTCAGGATACAATTAGATCCCCATTGTTGCGGAAGACCAGGAGAAGACTACATTCACCTGCCCATTTAGAACCTTTGCCTACCGACGCATGCCCTTTGGATTGTGCAACGCTCCTGCGACATTCCAACGGTGCATGCTCAGTTTATTCTCCGACATGGTTGAATATTTTCTTGAGATTTTTATGGATGACTTCTCCATCTACGGAGATTCATTTGATCAATATCTTTATCATCTAGAGTTGGTTCTGCAAAGATGCAAGGAAAAGAATCTAACTCTGAACAGGGAGAAATGTCATTTCATAGTGAGACAGGGGATTATCTTAGGCCATGAGATTTCTAAGAGAGGAATTGAAGTGGACAAGGCAAAAATAGAAGTGATTACTAAGCTTCCACCACCTAAAAGCATCAAGGATATCAGATCCTTTCTTGGGCATGCTGGGTTCTACCGACGGTTTATTAAGGACTTTAGCAAAATCGCTAGGCCCTTAACCAACTTGCTCGCAAAGGACGTGCCCTTTGATTTTAACGAAGTATGATTCAAATCATGGGGAAAGTTTAAGCAAGACCTTGTATCTGCGCTTATTATTTCTGCTCCAGATTGGGCACAACTGTTTGAAATCATGTACGATGCATCTGATTTTGCTATCGGCGCTGTTCTTGGACAGCGCATTAACAATAGGCGGCACGTGATCTACTACTCAGTAGGACCCTGAATGATGCCCAATAGAAGTATACAACAACCGAGAAGGAATTCTTGGTCGTTGTCTTTGCATTAGAAAAGTTTCGGCCCTACTTATTAGGATCAAAGACAGTGATTTTCACGGATCACTCGGCATTGAAATACCTCATGACTAAGAAGAAAGCAAAAGCCCGATTGATTCGGTGGATTCTTTTGCTTCAAGAATTTGACCTGAAAATCTGGGATAAAAAAGGTATAGAAAATGTGGTAGTTGATCATCTGTCAAGAATTCCAAATACACAATAATACAAGCTCCGATCAATGAGGATTTTCAAGATGAGCACATCCTGACCATTTTTAAGGAACCATGGTATGCGAGGATAATCAATTACCTGGCCACTGGACTATTACCCGCTGACTGGACAAAGCAAGACCAGTGTCGCTTCTTTGCCCAAGTACGGTACTTCTTCTGGGAAGAGCCGTATCTTTTTAAGTATTGTCCTGATCAGATTATGTGACGATGCATACCAGAAAAAGAACAGAGGAGTGTGCTTAATTTTTGCCATGAACTTGCATGCGGAGAACACTTCGGTCCCCGCAAAACTGCAGAGAAAGTTTTACAAAGTGAGTTTTACTGGCCCACTTTGTTCAAGGACTCATTCCACTTTTACAAGTCATGTACAAATTGTCAGAAAATTGAAAAAATTTCGAGAAGAGGCATGATGCCCCTAAACCTGATTCTTGAAGTCAAAATTTTTGATGTTTGGGATATCGACTTCATGGGACCATTCCCAAATTCGTTCAGCAACCAGTTCATCTTGGTTGTAGTGGATTACGTCTCTAAATGGATAGAAGTTGTGCCTACGAAGACCAATGACAACAAAGTGGTTGTCAAATTTCTCAAGGAAAATATCTTTTCCCATTTTGGCACCCCAGAGCGATAATTAGTGATAATGGGTTGCATTTCTGCAATGGAGTTTTTGAAGCTCTGATACTAAAATATTTCATCAATCACAAGTTATCAACTCCGTATCATCCCCAAACAAATAGGCAAGTCGAAGTGACCAATCGACAAATCAAGTTCATTTTGAAAAAAACTGTTGGACAAAACCGAAAGGAATGGTCGGTCAAGCTAAATGATGCGTTATGGGCTTACCTAATTGCTTTTAAGACGGTCCTGGGGAAGTCTCCATATAGAATCATTTTTGAAAAAACCTGTCATCTGCCAGTCGAGTTAGAACATCGAGCCCTATGGGCTATTAAGCAACTCAATTTCGATCTGACCAAAGCCGGTGAACTAAGGAGATTGCAGATCTCAGAGTTGGAGGAGATACGAAATAAGGCTTACGAGAACGCACGGACTACAAAAAGCAGAACTAAAAATTTTCACAACTAGATCATCAACCGGAAAAACTTTACCCTGGCAGATAAGGTTCTGCTATACAACTCGAGGCTTCACATTTTCGCGGGGAAGCTGAAAACTTGTTGGTCTGGACCATTCATTGTGCGCACCGTCTTCTCACACGGTGTTGTAATTATTGTCGATCCTAAGAGTATTATGGAATTCAAAGTGAATGGGTAACGACTGAAGCCATTTTTGACCAGTGAGACTGCGTCCCAGGCTGAAATTGTGCTGAGTCTTTTCGCTCCGTCCTACACCTGACCATAGCCATCCACATACCACAAAAAAAGTGTAAATAAAAAAAAATTTAGAGGTTCTTTATACTTTTTGTTTATATGCTCACCCCTTATATACTTATAAATACCTTTTTTGAAAATTTCTTTTTCTACACTTATTTTTACTCTCTTCTCCCTCTCCCATAGCCTATTCGCACATGGCCGGCCCAAGTCGACGGAGACGGTGATATATTTTCTTCCCTTATTTCTTACATTTGCATTTACATGACTAGCATTGAGGACAATGCATTAGATAAGTGTTGGGGGGGGGTGCTAACGTTCTTTCTTTTCTTTTTATTAAAAAAACCTCCTGAACGAAAAAAGAATTTTTATACTCTTTGTAAAAATGCCAAAAGGTTGTAAGAATTAAGGGAAAAAGAATCTTTATTTTAGCCTAAATAAAAAGAAACACTGGTTTGACTAAGAGTTGGGAGGGATAAAGAAAATAACTCATACCTTTTATTTAGCCTTAGTAGAATATGCATAAACCACACGCACGCGCTTAGGATTTAGAGACAAAACTTTGAATAACAAAAAAGAAACAAAAAAAAAAAACAACAACTACAACAAAACTCAATAAGCTGGATAATTGTGCCTCAAGAAGCATGATTACTCACGCCAAAAAGAAATATATATATTTATATAAATAAATAAGTAAATCTTAATTTCGTGGTCTACTCTACTTGCATATTTGACCTGAGGGGTATTTTTCCACCTGATGCCTTAAAACCATCTAGTTTGGGAGTCATTAGTTTGATATGTGTTACATGAGTAAAGTAGAAAGTCTAAAGAAACCAAAAATAAAAATATAGATAAACATTAATAAAATTAAATGACATTCAAAGTTGAGTTGAGAAATCCCAAGTACATCACACTTACATATTATTCATATCTATCTAAAGCAAAATAACAGAATGAGTTAGAAGCACAAGATCCTTTCTAAATTCAAAGAAAAATCATAATTTCTTCTTTTATGAAGACAAAAGTATAGGAGCAATTATGAGGGTTAAACATAATTCTTATATCATTCGGTCATTTTTATTTAGATGATTGAAAGTTCTTTTTCTTGAAAGAGGTTTGCTGACAACTAACATTTTTCTTCTTTTATTGGATTTTGTGGGTGCAATCCGCTGAAAACCCTCAGGAGACAACACTCCTCCTCTAGGGGAAACCTAGAGGTATAAAGGCTTGTTGCACATACTCAGTGCAATCGCGTTACCTGTGAAAGTGGTGTAATACTTCTCTTAATTTTGTTTTGCTCGAGACGAGCAAAAAGATAAGTGTGGGGATGTTATTAGTCTCTAATATTGCATAATTTTTATCACATATACACAATTATCTTATATAAAATACTGCTAATAATGGTTTGCTTGTGTGATCCTAGGTCCATGGTGTGCAATGAAGAAGAAGACCCTAAATTACCATTTAATGGGTGATTACAGGCCTACAAAGTAGCCATTAACTCTAGGAGGTGATTCTGTCAGACCAGGAGATCAAATCAGAAATCCAGAAGATCCAACTGACAGGGGACCAAAGCGACTACACGCAGCAGGCGGCGCTGCGCGTTACGCTTCAGTACAGCCGCGAAAACGCGGCTCTGGCCGCATTTCTGCTGCCGTACTGGCGCGGCCGCACCAGCGTCTTGGGCCAGGGGTTGCCCCTGGTCCCTTTCCTCTGCTGCCTATAAATACCCCCTTGGGGGTTCTTCAGGGTATATCCAGAGTTTAGGAGTTATTGTTATTTTGTTTCTAAGAGTTGTAGTTGTTTTTATATTTCCTTCTTCTACTTAGTTTAGCCATTGGAGTAAAGAGAGAGTGTGTGTACAAGTTGTATTTGAAGGTGACAAGCTTATACAAATAATACTTCTCTTTCTTCTTTCCATTTACTTAGTGTTTTCATTTGCTTTTACTTTCTTGTTTTAGTGTAATACTCCTTCTCTTTACTTCTTCTCTCTTATTATTTCTTTTCTCACTCATGTCTAACTAACTCTTTCATTCCATGGCTAACTAATTACTAACCTACTAATCTCTAACAACTTGATTGATAACCCAAATGAGTCAATAGTGTTAAACAAACCATATGCAAATGAGAACTATGACATCTTAAGACGAGGGTTCTAACTCTAACTTACCTACAAGTATTCCCTTTATTATATTTCATGCTTAACGGGTTTTTGATGATTTATAGATTGTAAACTTCACTTGTCTTTGTAAATTAGAGGTATTCCTATTAATCTTTGTCGATACCATTTGTGTACTTGTTTCTTCCCTTATTCTCACCTTTGATTGGATCTTGATAAGGGAATATTTAAGTTTTGCCATGTAAAGCTAAGTTAAAGGAAGGACTTTCCAATCGGTCTCCAATGTGAATAGTTCCTATGCATAATGGTTATGCTTGTCTAGGATCCATTGTGAGGTTACATCTTCAAGGAGTTAGTGGAATCACTTAGTAGAAAGTTAGCCATGCGTTTTTACCTTTAAGAAAACTGTTCTTTACAAACATCAACCAAATCCAAGAAATCTTTGAAACATTATTTGTTTTCTTTCTCAATTTTTTATTTGAAAACAAGGAACTTTTTCTCACTTTGAACAAAAAAAGTCGCATAAAAGCTTCCATCTCTCTCCCTCCTTGTGGATACGACCCGTATAGCCACTTTGCTAGTACGGAAGAATAGAAAAGCAGTAACATCGACCCACACTCCTTTACTTATATTTATGCATGGTTTTTGCCGATCATCTGCTCGGCGTCGATCGACCGTGATGTAATCCATTGAATGAGAAAGCTCTTCTTTGCCGCTCTCCCATACATCTTGGATCAAATATTTTAATCCATCTGACTGATCAGTGTGAATCTTCGATCAGAGGTGTAGTGTTAATTTGATCATGAGAAGAGTGACAAAGTTAAAACTGAAGTTTTCAACTTTGTCATTTCTTCAATATTGACATCATTCATCATAATTCAATCAATGTTTAGTCAGCTTGGTGTCGGTCGACCGTGATATGATTCATTGAATAAGGAAGCTCTTCTTTGGCGCTCTTTCAAACATTTTGGATCTCAACCCCTAATTCATCTGACTGATCAGGTTGAATCTTTAATCAAAGATGTAGTGTTAACTTGGTCATGAGAAGAGTGACAAGATTGAGTTTCCAACTTTATTATTTCTTCAATATTGACATCATGCATTATAATGTCATCAATGTTCAGTCGGTTCGACGTCGATCGACCATGATGTGATCATTGAATGAGAAAGCTCTTCTTTGACGCTCTCTCAAGCATCTTGGAAACGCTAATCCATCTGATTGATCAGGGTGAATCTTCGATCAGAGGTGTGGTATTAAACATGATCATGGATAGTCTTCTTCAGAAATTTTTCGTTAATTGGCATCATGAGCATGTCACTATTTAGATTTGTAAGGTGGTCAGTTCCATTTGAGTAGACTGTCTCTACTACATAGCGTCCTTCCCACTTAGGTTGGAATTTATCTTTGATCTTGTGTGTCATGATCATGGGTCATTTGACAGCTAAGACAAGATCACCTTTCTTAGAAATTCGTTCATTGACTTTCTTGTTAAAGGCTTTTGTGATTCGAGCTGGTAGAGCTCGATTTGTTATTGAGCTTGAAGTCGTTTATTATCCAAAGCTTCCAACTCTTGGAGACATAGTCGATGTTTATCCTCGTGTGTCACCTCTATTGCCAAAGCAATATGTAGAGATGGAATTTTGAATTTTCAATGGTAGTACGGGTTCACAGTCATAAACCAAGGAGAATGGAGTGGCCTTTGTTGGAGTTCTCACCGTTGTGGGTAAGCCCAGAGACATTCACCCAATTTCTCGTCCTCGTTGTGTTGACTTTTCGAGACAAACTTTTTGAGAAGCTTGCCGATGGTCTTATTGAAGACTTCTGCAAAGCTGTTGGCAGTTGGGTAATATGCTGTTGAAGACACACTTTGGATTCTAAATTTATTACAGAATTCCGAAATGTCTGGCTGACGAATTGGGGCCCATTCTCGTGAATGATTCATTGTGGCATGCCAAAGTGGTATAGGACATGATGCTTGATGAACTTGATCACATCGGACGTCTTCACTTCATTCAAGGGGATAGCTTCTACCCATTTTGAGAAGTAATCAGTTATTGCTGAAATAAACCGATGTCCTTTGAATATTGGTGGACTGATGGGTCCGATGACGTCTATTTCCCACATCTCAAATGGCCATGAAGAAGATGTTGGATGAAGATGACCAGGTGCTTGATGGATGAAGTCACCATAGACCGATAAGCATGACACCATTTGGCGTAGGCAATAGGATCAGGAATCATCTTTCGCTAGTAGTAGCTCAGTCTTCGCAGTCGATCCCCAAGTTTAGGTCCGGTTGGTGAGCTCCGCACATACCATCGTGAGCTTCTCTAAGGGCTTCCTGTGTTGCTTTGTGTGAAAGGCAGCAGAGTAGGATTCCATCATGCGACCGACAATATAGCGTTCATGTGATCGTGTTGTAATAGAATCATGGAGCTTTCCTTCTGATGGCAGCTGCCTCCTTGGAATCATAGGGTAATATGTCGTATAAAACATAGTCGATGATTGGGAATCACCAATCTATAATCTCTGGACATATTGAGGTCTCAAGAATTTCTTTGACTTGAAGGCCTCGCTCTGGAGTCTGATTGTCTTCAAGGGCGAACTTTGGACAATACAAGTCGTAACTGTAGACGAGTACTCTCTCTGTGGCTCCAGCTGGAAGAGCCAATGAAGCGAAGAGAGACACAAATGCATCTACATGTGTCTGTTGGCATGGTACATGATTGATGTAGAAGCTTTTGAGCTCCTTCGCCATGTTGATAGTTGTGTTGTGGTAGGGTATTAAGTCTTCATGTCGGACTTCATACTTCCACGAACCTGGTTGATGATGAGTTTTGAATCACCATATGTCTGTTGGCCCTAAGCCCATCACTCTAGTTTTAATGATGATTAACTCATATAGTTATAATTACTAATGATCTTATGATACATAAGTTTCAGGTTTAATCAAGATTATAAAATGTTTAGCTTCAACAAAAGACTCAAAGTCTAGTTTTGAAGCTAACTGATCGAGGAAAAAACCGCGCACAAAAAGTGTATGTCTTGAAATCAAGAGTTAAAGTGCGTGTGCTTTGACTTTCTCCATACTTCTATTATAGCATAGAGGCTAAACGGGTCAAATCCTCAGGGACGAGATGTGATAAAAGCTTACACGGTATGTTCACGTGTATGTTAAGTGTTCTTCAATGTTTGAAAAAATGAAAAGAAAAGAAAACAAAGAATGAAAAGCGAAGAGTACGGTAAAACAAAAAGACGTGGGAAACATAAAAGAATGGTATTTATGATTTTTTTTGTTTGTATATCTAAAACAAAGTAAAAAGAGAAAAAAAACTCATGGATACTGACTACTAATGGCTCCACTAACTATGCTAACCTCTTAGTAATAGTTGTCTCATATGTATCCTTGGCCATCGCTAGTCATTGGCTCAAGAGCGTTTCATAGCATGACCCATTAGATAACTTTCACATCCAAACTTAACAAAACAAGTGCAAGTTACACTTAAACCATCAAAACTAAATAAGAGTAAGTATGAAATAAAGTAAAGGTTGCTTGTTAGAGAGTTAGGATGTTAGAGGGTTAGAATCCATCATCATGAGCCATCAATAGCTCTTGCAAGAGTAAGGCCAAGTAGAGGCTATTAAATTCATGTGGATTATCAAGTAAGAAGTTAGCGAGTTATTGTTTAGTAGTTAGTTGCCATGAGAGAAAATTAACTAAACATGTAAAAGGAGTTAGAGAGAAGAAAACAAAGAGAGGTAAAGAGAGAACCTTTCATAGATTGTCACCTTTCATTACAAGCACTCTTACTTTTCACCTATATACTACTCTCTTTCCTATTACAAGATCTACAAGAAATGAAAAATACAAAGAGGAAGAAGAAGAATAACTAACCTTAACTACCCTAAAACTACAACATGGAGAAGAAAACCCTAAAAACTATTCTAAAAACTCCTCAAAACTCCTTCTTCCTTTAGCTCTGAAAATCCCAGGGTATTTATAGGCGAAACAGGGCACCAGAGGATCTGTACAGAGCCGCGCATCAAATCTTGACGCGCGGCTCCACGCAATTGCTGCGAAAATGCGATAATTACTGCGTTTTCACGGTAATCCTAGGCTCCTGCTACGTTCTCCCCCGCTTGTCCCCCTGTCGGCTGTACATACTGGAATCTAGATTTGGGCCCCCGATTTTGATGAAACCATCCTCTAAGATCAATGGCTATTCTTGTAGGCTTTTAATCACTAATTAAATAGGATTTTTGGCTTCTTCTTCATTTCATGTCATGGACCTAGAACGTACCAGACATGTGTTATTAACAGGATTTAATATTAAATAAATGTAAAGATATGGTATGAAATATGTAATTTTAGAGACTAATCACACCCTCACACTTATCTTTTGATCGTCCCGAGTAAAACACAAAAACTAATTAAGAAGATTATTACACCACTTTCGCAGATGACACGATTGCACTGAGCGTGTGCAACAAGCTGTTAAACCTCTTGGTTTTTCCTAGAGGAGGAGTTTTATCTCTTGAGGGTTTACAGCGGATTACACCCACAAAATCCATAAAGAAAGAAATCAAATGTTAGTATTTTGAAAACACATTTTGAAAATAAAGAAAAGTGTTGAAGTATTTTTGCGAAAATTTAAGTGATCTAAGGTCATAGGTTAATCAGAAATTATTCTTCCTTAAACTAAGTCGAAATGCAAAATCTTGTTATAAATTAAATGTAAGAATTTAAAATTGAATCGATTCTTTGATCTTTCATAAAACTCTTAGAACATATGCACTCTGTGAACAATGAAGATTTTTGGGATATCGACTCTAATTTTCATGCTATTTATTTATATTATTTCTTTTTTTTTCTTCTCTTACTTTTCTTAGTCTTTCTAGCTTACCTGGGTAGTGAGCCTTTAGCCGGTGACTCCCAAACCAGATGGTTTTCAGGCACCAGATGAGAAAACATCCCTCAGGCTTAAGACTCGAGTAAACAAGGCCACAAAACTAAAGGAGATTATTTTGTTTTTGTCCACCGTTTTAAGCGTGAATAATCATGCTTCCTGAGGTATAATTACCCAACTTCAATAAGCGATTTTTATTATCATTTGTTTTAAATATTTTTTATGGCATTGTCAGTCTTTGTTTCTATCCAAAAAAATTGTGTAAATGTGAAGTGCATTTATCTAAGGCAAAAAATTCAAGATCAAATTATCTTTTCAATCTTACTTTCTTATCATAAAATTTAAAAAAGATCTATTATTTTGACTCTATTTAAAAATTCATGATTTTAGGTCTTCCAAATTTCCTAGATAATCTTAATTTTCTTAAAAATAATTCAAAACTATTTATCTTATTTCAAAAAGTTTTGTAAAAAGAAAAGAAAAGAGTTTCTATACAAAAGAAATTTTAAAAAATTTCCTAAAATGAAGTGTAAAAGAAAGAAAATTTAAAACAACCTACGTTAGTAAACTCTCCCCCACACTTATCTCATGCATTGTCATCAATGCATTGTGAATGTGTATATACATGAAACAAATGGAAAGGAAAGGAAAATTACCTCATGGTAGTGGCTCTGGTGGTGGTCTTATTGGGCCAAGCGTTGCTACCCAATCAAGATAGTGTGGTGGCTAACGGAATCCACCTTTATTGACCTCTTTTTCATGTACATATTTATAATCCCCAATATTAATAGGATCATGCAAGATAAAATTATTCTCTTTACATAACCAATCTTGGAAGATCATCACTGATTCATTATGGTCAATACCTTGGTCCAACAATAGAATGTGATTTTATGGAATGGATGATTTGGGTTTTGAAATGAAAAGTTCGGGAACCAACACTAACTCGGGAAAATCAATTTTGGGTTCGAGAGTCAGTTTAGGTTCAAGAGTTGAGTTCAAATCAAAGAATTTAATTTCACATTCTATTCTCATTAATGAAATGTGACTATCCAAAAGAAATGGCTCAATTTCAGAATCCATGGATACAAGAATCAATGTTGGCTCGGGCAATGGGTCTAACTTGGGTAAGGATGCCGGAGTCAACATAGATTCAAAGATTGGAATTGAATCACAGAGTTGTGGGTCGGGTTTACATTCATATTCAAGTTCAATTTATTAAAATAAAAACTTGCCAATTTGTCAATGGGTTGATATTGGTCAAGTTTAAGATTTTGTGGTGAAATTGACTCTTAGTCAAAGTCTTTAAGATTCCATGATTCTTAGTTTTCATCAATATGATTAGAAGTGTTAAGAGTAGTCAAAGGTTGGGTAGAGAGAGTTCCTTATTCCTACACATGTTTTCCAATCGACTAAGTCTATTTTCTATCATATTAAAAGGATCGCTTTGGAATTGAATCATGGATTCTGTACTCTTTTCGAAGTCGGTATATGTTCTTCTTGCTGTGGGATGTGAAAAAAAGAGTAAGGATCTTGGATTTGAAAACTTTAATGGGATTTTGAGTCTTCTAGATTTTATATTCATCGTTGAGTTCCTCTAAGGCTTCCATCCTCTTTTCCCAATCAATTAGTTCATCTAATGGTTGTTCGGGAGGAGTATATGAAGCTGGATGCTGATAAGGTGGTTGACCATATGACTCGGGAGAGTTGTATCCCCACCGACTCTGTGAAGAGTGGTAATGATTATTCCAGTCTTGTTCATAGTATTGAGACTGGGGCACATATTGAGTCGGATAATCCCAACTCGGCATATATGGTTGGTTCATGTTGTACATAGTCGAGTCGGAGTTATCCGAGTCAAATGAGGTATATGGATTCATATTAGGATAGAAAAAATTGTTGTTGTTAAAATTCATTTCACAATTTAAAAAAAAACAACAAACAAACATACAAATAAAAGAAAAAGAAAACAAGCCTATGCTAGGGTTGACTTAGACCTAGACGACTCCTAACTGGTTAGACTGTCCACTGGGGTACATTGTCAGAATCTGACCATGAGTTAATTGGCCAGGTAGGGGCAAGATCAGTGGGAGGTGTCCGTACCGGAGCAACGGGCCTAATTGTGCTAAACCACTGTTCTTCGAGGTTTCACCTCTCAATCCCCAACCTTCAACACCGATTTGACAAAAGTCAGCTTCTAACAACTTTCCCCTTAGGTCAATCTCTTAAATGAATTCGAGCTGTCCCTAGGGGCCAACATCTAGCAATTTTATTAAGGCTTGGGTTGTGTGAGTAGGGAGGTGATTTTTGGGCTAAGGGAGGGTAATGACTTTCCCGACTTATGTTGTATTGGGTTTTTCCCTTAAGTTCAATTCTTGCAAATATGCAATATGGATAAGAATGAACACACAAAGCGAGTAAATCACCCACGTGTTTGTCCTAATTATATGCAATGAATTTGTACACCTCCGTCAAGATCACAACAACAAAGAATAAAATACAGAATATTGGAATTGA
Organism: Agave tequilana; assembly: GCA_038442645.1. NCBI lineage: Eukaryota > Viridiplantae > Streptophyta > Magnoliopsida > Asparagales > Asparagaceae > Agave > Agave tequilana. Next base: position 10,935 of record JAVJIF010007411.1, on the reverse strand, counting down.
AATCGACACATGCCTAGATGCAAATGTTTAAACTGTTTTAAAGCATCCAATTTCTGTATTTTAGTTCTTAAATTGTTATAGTGCACATGTAACAAAAACTAGCAACAGAATATAATAATATACAAGAATTTACCCAACCACACAAAAGAAAGTGTGAACTTTCTGCAATGCTAAAAATTTGACCTGCACACTAAAAACAAAGAAGAAAAGTTTACAAAATGTGAAATCAAACCGTTCCCATCCCCGGCAATGGCGCCAAAATTTGATCGAGAAAAAATCGCGCACAAAAAGTGTATGTTTTGAACTCAAGAGTTAAAGTGTGTGCTTTGACTTCCTCGATACTTCTGTTATAGCATAGAGGCTAAACGGATAGAATCCACAGGGACGGAAGGTGATAGAAGCTTACATGGTATGTTCACGTGTATGTTAAGTGTTCTTAAATGTTTGAAAGAATGAAAAGAAATGAAAACAAAGAATGAAAAAAGAAGGGTACGGTGAAACACAAAGAAGTGGGAAACATAGAAGAATGGTATTTGTAATTTTTTTGTTTGTATATGTAAAAAAAAGTAAAAAAAGAAAACCTATGACTACTAACTATTAATGGCTCCACTAACTATACTAACATCTTAGTGATAGTTACCTCACATGTATCCTTGGCCATCACTAGTCCTTAGTTCAAGAGCGTTTCAAAGCATAATGCATAAGATAACTTTCACATTCAAACTCAACAAAACAAGTACAAGTTATACTTAAACCATCAAAACTAATAAGAACAAGCATGGAATAAAGTAAAGTTTAGAGAGTTAGGATGTTAGAGTGTTAGAATCCATCATCATGAGCCATCAATGGCTCTTGCAAGAGTAAGGCCAAGTAGAGGTTATTAAATTCATGTGGATTATCAAGTAAGAAGTTAGCAAGTTAGTGGTTAGCAGTTAGTGGCCATGAGAGAAAATTAGCTAAACATGTAAAAGGAGTTAGAGAGAAAAAATAAAAAGAGGTAAAGAGAGAACCTTTCATAGACTGTCACCTTTCATTACAAGCACTCTTGCTTTCTACCCATGTACTACTTTCTTTCCTATTACAAGATCTACAAGAAATGAAAAATATAAAGAGGAAGAAGAAAACAACTAACCTAAAGTACCTTAAAACTACAACATGGAGAAGAAAACCCTAAAAACTATGCTAAAACTCCTCAAAACTCCTCCTTCAGCTCTGAAAATCCCAGGGTATTTATAGGCGAAATAGGACACCAGAGGATCTGTCAGAGTCATGCGTCAAATCTTGACGCGTGGCTCCATGCAATTGCCGCGGAAACATGGCAATTATCGCGTTTTCGCGGCACACGCGCCGCCTGCTGCGCGCCCCCCGCTTGTCCCCCTGTCGGCTGTACTTCCTGGAATCTGGATTTGGGCCCCCGGTTTTGAAGAAACCACCCTCCAAGATCAATGTCTATTATTGTAGGCTTTTAATCACCAATTAAATGGGATTTTGGGCTTCTTCTTCATTTCATGCCATGGACCTAGAAACATACTAGAAAGGTGTTATTAACAGGATTAAATATTAAATAATGTGAAGATGTGGTATGAAATATGTAATTTTAGAGACTAATCACTAACACGGTTTGATTCAAGAGCTCAAGCACAAAAAACACATTTAATACTTAAGGAGGATTCAGGTTCAAGATGAATCAAGTATTTGAATCAATTCAAGATATAGTAGAAGATCAAGATCAAGAGATAAAGACTTGTTTATAGAATTTGTAAGTATTTAGAAGATGTATAAAGAACAGTGTAGAATTGATTGCTCAAGCTCACACACACACAAGTTTTTTATATTAGTTTATTGAATTTTATTAAATATGATTTTGTGTTTTAGTTTTCAAGAAATTGTGTTTAGCAATATTGATTTGTAAAAGATTATATTAGTTGTGTTTTAAACTCAATCCTGTATTTGTATGATTTACATCTCAAAGAAATGAGTTTAGTTTAGTTTTTATCAAAAGTTTATTTCTTATAAAAATAGTTTTTATAACTTTCTATATGAAACCTTTCAGTATTTTGATCATAACTTTCTAACCCAACATTTGATTCATGTGATTTTTATTGCATTATAAAGTTAACTTAAAGGGCTAAATATCTTCCTATATAGTCATTTCTAAATTATAACTTTTAAAGTATCAAAAATTAGTTTTAAATACTGACTGTGCAGCAGGACTGTCGATAGCCCTTTTTGTAGCTGTCGACAGCATTTTACAGAGAGCTCAAGTAAGCTCGGCCTACTGACAGCCAAGTTTTCTGCTGTCGACAGCTGACTGTACTGCACTGACATATGTCTAGCATTTTGTCATAATGTTTTACTCTGATATTTGTTTGATGTGATTCAAGTTGCATAACAAAGATAACTTAAAGGACTGTAGTATTTTCCTATATAGTCATTTCCAGATTTAAATATTTAGTTATGAAATATTGGTTTTAAGTTAGCCTATGTGCTGAAAACAATTTTCACAGTTTCAGTTTAACATTTTTCAGTATTTTGATCATATCTTTCTAACCTTATATCTGATTCATATGATTTTTATTTCATTAGAAAGATTACTTAAAAGTCTACAAATTTTTTATATATTTATTTTTGAATTTCAAAGTTTTGACCTTCAAAAATGTGTACGAAGTTTGCTTATGTGCAGGCTACTTGGCCTGTCGACAACCCAACATAGCTGTCAACAGTTCATGATCAAAACTTGCCTGTTTTGCTTTATAATGGCTAATTTTCAATTTAAACATGTACAGGTTCTGTCTCAACGGCTATTTTTATTCTAATGTATTCTAACATATTTTAATTGCTAGAATTAACTGAGAATTGGTCTCTGGGATTCTCCTATAAATAAGAGTGACTAGAGAGTGTTTTTACAATAAGTTTTGATAAGTTTTCAAAAAGATTTTCAAGTGTTCAATTATAAAATCTCTTGTAAAAGTTTTTAGTGCTTTTTATTTTCAATCTCTGTTTTCTGTCACCTACACTTGAGTTCTCATTTCTATCTATTGTGTAAGTGAGATTGTAAGAGTTTTATTTGTGATCAATTATTGATCACCAGTATTCATTCTTTATAACTGAGTTGTTGGAGGTTACGGCCTCGATCGAGCTTGTGGGCTCGTGTGTTTATGTTCCAGCGCCAACGAGTAAGAACGTTTGTAGGTGTTGCGATACCGAGTGATCTTGCGGGATCAAATTCAATTGTAATCGAGAGCGATTATAATGGAATCCCTAGTTGCGGTGAAGGCAGGGACGTAGAGCAAGTGATTCAAACCTCAATAACAATCCTCTATCTTTGTGATTGGTTTGCATTTGATCTCTCTAACTCTTACTCCTTTATATTTTCGCATAAATATACTTATTGTTTTATTCTTCTCTCAAAATTATTTGTTTGAACTCTCTATATACCAAGAAAGTAATTACGCATCTCAACTTTTATTTAAGAAAAATCTCGGTGAGAAGTTTAGAGCCCTTCATGGGGTATACGGTTTCATTTCTTGGTTGTGAGTTTGGATTCGTTTATGTATTAATATCTTTGTGTAAAATTATTATTGATAAGTTTTTATTTTTTCGCATAGATTAGCATATCACCTATTCACCCCCTCTAGGTAATTTCAATGCCTCGAGATGCTTGATGTCAATCTCTTTTGCAAGTTGCATTCCGATTAATAGAGTATTGTATTCTGTCAAATTATTGGAGCACGGCTCAGTAATAAGAATACATGAGGAATCACATAGTTATGTAGGGATACTAGTACTACCCCCACTCCTGCTACGATATTTCCTCTTGGCCCATTCTTGACGCACCGTCGAAGAATAGACGCCATACTTATTCTTCTGATGATGCGTGGGTCGAACAAACTTTAGCGATTTCATCTAGGAGATCATTATAAAGTTTTGAGTTTCCTGGACTGGGTGACCGGCTAGAAAATTCGCCACAGCTTTGTTGGCCAAAGGCCCATCACTCTAGTTTTGATGATGATTAACTCATGTAGTTATAGTACTAATGATCTTGTGTTTAATTAGTCTCAGATTTATGATCAAGATCTTAGTTGGTGTTTAGCTTCAACTAAGGATTTAAAGTCAAGTTTTGGAGCTAGCACGGTTTGATTCAAGAGCCTATGCATCAAGACCGCATCAAGTACTCAAGAGGAGTCTAGCTCTTTGGATCAAGTTTGGACCAAGTCAAGAAGGAGAAGAAGATTTCAAGTGAAGCCCTTCAAGAGAAGACTTGAGTCTAGGTTTGTTTTGTTAAGATTTTGTTTTAGATAAAACGTAAAGGATAGAATAGTTGGTGGATTGCTCAAGTATACCATATACACTTACACACAAGATTTATTGGTGTTTTCATAAAAGAGTTTTCACTTTAGAAAAGAGTTTTCATTTTGGAAAAATACCAGTTTGGTTTTTGGAGTTTAATATATACATGTGTTTTAACCAAAACTATTTTAGTGCTTATTGTCAAAAACATAGATATTTCATCATGTATGTGTAGTGGAACATATCCATACACTCTATGCTTTAAAAATATTTAAAATATCTTGTTTTCGTATTTGGAGAAGTTTTGAAAAAATCTATTTTGAAAAAATACGATTTTGTTTTTATGCCAAAATTTCTAAGTTACAAAAATAGTTCAAAATGTTTGTAACATGTCTTGATTTTACTCAAACATGTTTGTATATCAAAGTATAATACTGAAACTATTTTTGTAGATTTTTAGAGATTTTATGGGATTTTATCAAAGTCAAAAAGCCAAGTTTTTAATCCCTAAAAAGTTCTGTTCTGGCTTCTGCCGGTCGACCGGGCCAGTCGACCGAGTCAGGAGTCGGTCGACCGAGTCAGGAGTCGGTCGACCGAGTTGGTCGACCGACGTGCACAGAACGTGCACGCCAGTTCTGGCTGGAGGGCCGGTCGACCGCCAAAGAGCTTCTGCTCTCTTGAAAGTCCCGGTCGACCGGGTCGGTCGACCGGCAGAGAGTTCTGCTCTCTGTTCCAGGCCACGGTCGACGGGCCGGTCGACCGCTGGCCCAACGGTCAGATTTCTGACCGTTGGCGGTCTACCAACAGCAGTCAGAACTACTGACTGGGCTGTAACGGCAAGTTTGTGAGAGGCCTATAAAAGGGGGCTTTCTTGGGCTATTTTAGATAAGATTTTTGGAGAGTTTTAAACCTAGTTTTTCCTATCCATTTCAGAGTTTTTTCTCCACTAGTTTAAGAGCAAATATTTCCAATCCAAAAGGAAGTTTATTAAGAGTGTTTTCAAAAGTGATTCTTGAGTTTTTCACCACAACTTCCATCCTTGTTTTCTCACACATACTTGAGCTATCCATTGCTATATCTACCTATAGGAGAGTTGTTGTGAGATTGTTTTTAGGTGATCAAAGTGTTGTGATCACCAAAGACTTCATCTTTGTTTTAAGGAGGCGGACTTGCGGGTGCGGTGTTTCGAGTTCTAGTGAGAGCTCATTGTAGAGGTGCGGCCTCGGCGAGCTAGTGGGCTTGCGGGTGTGTTTGTTCTTGCGGGAGCGAGTGAAGGGACTAGAGAGTCCAAGAGTTCTAGTGGGAACTCCTTGTAGGTGTTGCGACACCGAGTGATCCGGTGGGTTTGGTTTATAGTGGAAATCCTTCAAGTGTTGACGACGAGGACGTAGAGCAAGTGTGCTCGAACCTCGAAACAAATATCCCGTGTTTGCGATTGCTCTCTCTCTCTATCTCTTACTTGTTTATATCTTGCATGCTTATATTGCTTTCATCTTTATTTGCTAGATATATATTTGTGCTCATATTGTTATATGCTTGGGGATTGTTTTCTAACATTTGTATTTAACCAAGAGAGTCAACGCGGCACCTCAACTCTTATTTAGAGGAATCTTGAGGAGTTAGTCCAGAGCCCTTCACGGGGAATCCGGCTACACTCTTGTGTTATACTTAGTGTTTAGCTTAAGAATTTTTAGTTTGCATAAATAGTTTTAAGCATTATTTGACCATTAGATTAGCTAGTCACCTATTCACCCCCCCTCTAGGTGCTTATAATTGGTATCAGAGCCATGTGCTCTTGATTTGGGTCTTACAACCTAGAGTTAAAGATCCTCATTTGTAGCTAATCACAATATTTGTTTACACACACTATGGATTTCATGTCACCTCCCATTTTTGACATTCTTAACATCCAAACTTGGAAGGTTAAGATGTCTATGTACCTTAAAGGCCTAGGCATTCATGTTTATCTTGCTACTATTAAAAATTCATATTGTTCAAATAGCAAGTATATTGAGGCTAACTCAAAAGCCATTCATACTTTGAAGAGTACCCTAAATAATGATTATTTATGTAGGGTTGCTAATCTTGACTCGACTTTTGTAGTATGGAACACAATCATCTCCTTGACGAAAAAAAATAATATTATGCGGGAGCGACTCGGATGTTGGAAGTGACGCTTCCAACGTGTGCTACATGGTCTAAGGGGATAACCCCTTGAGGTAAATACTGAATCCGAGGTAGAAGAAGATGTTGACATGTCTTATGATGAGCTTACTTCATTTTGTCAACAACTACTTGAAAAATATGACATGCTTAAGAAGGATAATAAGAAAATGAAAAATAAATTTGAGTGTTTGTTAAAAGAAAAAGATTCTTTTCAAACTAAATTTGAAAATATTTCAAAAGAAAATGAATATTTGAAAAATGAAATATTTCCTTACTTTCTAAATTGAATGATCTTTGTGAAGAAAACACTACTTTGAAAAATAAAATTGTTTTGGTGAAAAAACAAAAGGAAATTGCTTTACATGAAAATACTTCTTTGAAAAGAAAAATTGTTGGAAAAAAAAAGAAAATGTTTCTAAAAAGAATAAGAAAAATGATTCTCATTCTCATCATGCTTTTCATGCTTCTATTGATAAAAATGAAGTCAAATTTTTGAAAAATAAAATAGATTGTTTGAGCTCAACTTTGAACAAATGTGCATTTAACCATAAAAGATTGGAAACTTTGTTTTCAAAGAAACAAGTTTTACATGTTCATGCACATCACCCACATCATGCATATGCATACTTTGCACGTTATGATCACACTCATACACATATGCATCCTAGAGTGTACAAGTGTACACATTGCGGCCGCAAAGGCCATTTAGCAAGATTTTGTTATGACAGAATAAATTCTTTAAAATTTGCTAATAAGAATGTTTGGGTTCCTTACAATGCTAACCCTCATGGACCCAAAAGAAAATGGGTACCAAAGTTCTCACCTTTTGTATTTGATGTAGGTGCAGGCTATCACACGACGTGAGAGATTTGGTCCCTTGATGGTGGATGCACATGGACTTGATGGACATACATTTGATGCACCGCTGTCAAGGAGGTTTGGTGGGACAACCACCAGTTTTGGAGATTTAGATTATAGTTCTTGTGTTGGTAACTATCTCTAAAACTCCTAGTTTTATATACATGCTTTTATAATTGATGATTTTTAGCATGTTTTAGTGTTTGTGAAAATAAGTATGTTTTATGTTTTATGCTTCATGTGGTAAATACTAGTTTAGATGTAGTTTTTTGTCAAAACTTGTGTATATACGTGTACAAGTAGTGAGTAACATTTAATTCATATACGTTTGCACTTCATTGTTCATTTGTACTAACTATATGCACATGTATAGGCTAGTTTTGATGATTTTTTCATTTACACTTGTTTTACCTATTACATGTTTTACTTCATGTATATGCTATTTGTTTTCAAAACTAATGAATATACATGTATGCCCCTTGAGTCATTTGCCTTCATGCAATTTATATTATGGACTCTTTTTATGTTTGGGATATGTATGCATATTGTTAGGTTTGGATAAATCATACATATACTTAGAAGTTTGTTTTTAAATGAAAAATAAAAATTTTTATGATTTTCATATTTTTGTTTGATAAATGATATTTGTTTTGAGCTTCATTGATTATATTCATGAAAAATGCTAATTACATGATTCTTATACACTCACACTTCATTTGTTTATTCATGACTTTGTTTCATGAATATTTTTGAGCCTTATAGATTTCGAGTGTCAACCTTTATGTATTTAGTATGTTTCATGATAGACATATGATTTGGTTTCATGTTTTGAAGGATCTTTAACTAGTTTTTCAAAAAAATTAAAAAATTAATTTAATTAGTTATCTATTCTTCATTTGGTAGTGTTTTTCAAAATAAAATATTTTCAACCTCCTATTTTGAAAACCCCTACCAACCCCTTAATGGGCGGACGGATGGGCGACCATGCCTTGTATGCCTTATTGAAAACTTTTATCTTGTGCATGAAAAGGGTGAATTTTTATGAGTTATACACTAATTTCACATCATAGTTTCAATTGGTATCATAATTGACATATTTTGTATACTCATATTTTGTTTTCTATATATGTATGCTTCATTTCATATAATATCAATTTCTATTGGTATTTTCATTTTCATACATATATATGATTTGTTTGTGCTTGATTTACAAGATATTTACATGTTTTAAGCATAAAGTATGTTTATGCTATGCTTAATTCAAATATTTATTTTCAATGGTATCTCAATTGGTATCTCAATTGGTATTTGTAATAAGCTTATGCATTAATTTCAATTGGTATTTATATTGATATCAAAATTTACAATATATTTCAATTGGTATCTATTGATCTATTTATTTCAATTGATATCTATATATTTCAATTGGTATCTAGTGATCTATTTATTTCAATTGGTATCCATGAAATTTAAATTGGTATCAAAATACAAAAATAATTTCTTTCATTGGTATCAAAATGCAAAATGTTTCGATTTCAATGTTTCAATTTCAATTTGGTATCACAAATGTTTCTATATGGTATCTATATCTTGTGATATCTTAATTTAAGAAAAAAATCAAAATTTGTATTGTTTAGTTACAATTTATATCTTAAAAATTTTGTTGATATGTTTTAGTTACAATTGGTATCTCAAAAATTTTGTTTATTTACAAAGGTATCTCAAAATGTGTTTTATTACCTTGAGTAAATTTCAAGATTTATTTTGAGTAACTGTCAAAAATTTGTTTTAAAAATGTTTAGTTATATATTGCCTATATGTAAGGAAAGCTTAACATCTCTTCTACATATAGATTCATGTTGAGTGTATCTTATATTGAGGAGCTTGACAACTCTTCTTTATGCGATACACGTGTGTAGGGGGAGCTTCACATCTCCTCTTATGCATTACATATCATGCGTTATGTGAGTTAGGGCTTGTCATCCCTTCTTCATGTAATGCATATATGTAGGGAAGTTAACTTAGCGTTTTCCACTTCATGAATGTATATCGCATATATCTCTTTATTGGTTGATTTGGTTTAACCCCTTTGTTGATTTTTTGTTTCTAACATAGAGGGGAGAACATTATTTTGTGTTTACTTTAACCCCTTTTTGATGATTGACAAAAGGGGGGAGAAGTATTTTAGTATATATGCATGTTTCCTTGCTTTTTAAATAAAGAGGGAGAATTTTTGTTTATGCATATTGTTTTGTTTTGCAAAAAGAGAGAAGAATTTGATGAGCTTTATGCTTGATTGGCATGTTTATCTCCTTATGTTTGCATACATGTTTATTTTTTATGCATGTTTATGCATATCTAGATTGAGCATTCATTGAATATCTTATTGTTTATTGTGATGCGTGAGTTAAGGGGAGCTTCTTTGAAGCTTTACTTTAATCCATGCATATATAACTCCATGAGTTTTGTCATCATCAAAAAGGGGGAGATTGTTGGCCCATAGGCCCATCACTCTAGTTTTGATGATGATGAACTCATATAGTTATAGTACTAATGATCTTGTGTTTAATTAGTCTCAGATTTATGATCAAGATCTTAGTTGGTGTTTAGCTTCAACTAAGGATTTAAAGTCAAGTTTTGGAGCTAGTACGGTTTGATTCAAGAGGCTATGCATCAAGACCGCATCAAGTACTCAAGAGGAGTCTAACTCTTTGGATCAAGTTTGGACCAACTCAAGAAGGAGAAGAAGACTTCAAATAAAGCCCTTCAAGAGAAGACTTGAGTCTAGGTTTGTTTTGTTAAGATTTATTTTTAGATAAAATGTAAAGGATAGAATAGTTGGTGGATTTCTCAAGTATACCATATACACTCACACAACAGATTTTTTGGTGTTTTCATAAAAAGTTTTCACTTTAGAAAAGAGTTTTCATTTTGGAAGAATACCGATTTGATTTTTGGAGTTTAATATATACATGTTTTTTAACCAAAACTATTTTAGTGCTTATTGTCAAAAACATAGATATTTCATTATGTATGTATAGTGGATCATATTCATACACTCTATGCTTTAAAAGTGTTTAAAAATATCTTATTTTTTTATTTGGAGAAGTTTGGAAAAATCTATTTTGAAAAAAATATGGTTTTTCTTTTTATGCCAAAATTTCTAAGTTACAAAATAGTTCAAAATGTTTGTAACACGTCTTTATTTTACTCAACCATATTTGTATATCAAAATATAATACTGAAACTATTTTGAAGATTTTTAGAGATTTTATGGGATTTTATCAAAGTCAAAAAGCCAAGTTTTTAATCTCTAAAAAGTTCTGTTCTGACTTCTGCCTGTCGACTGGGCCGATTGACCGAGTCAGGAGTCGGTAGAACGAGTCGGTCGACCGACGTGCACAGAACGTGCACGCCAGTTCTGGCTGGAGGGCCGGTCGACCGGGTCGGTCGACCACCGAGAGCTTCTGCTCTCTGGAAAGCCCCGGTCGACCAGGTTGGTCGACCGGCAGAGAGTTCTGCTCTCTGTTCCAGGCCACGGTCGACCGGGCCGGTCGACCGCTGGCCAACGGTCAGATTTCTGACCATTGGCGGTCGACCGAGCGGTCGACTGACAGCAGT